>CM076583.1:105947295-106078048 GCA_034641835.2 Pinus albicaulis
ATTTCATCACGTGTCTCCCTCACCAACTTGCACTGATTATCCAAGTTGGGATTAATGGAAAGAATATCCATTGAGAGGTCATGGACAAGGGTGCATCTACTTGCATCATGTCTTATGCTTGCTGGAAAGCCATTGGTTATCCAGCCCTTAATAAATCTCCAAATGCCTTAGAAGTTTTTGATGGAAGGGAATCTCACCCTCTTGGTGTTCTCGCCAGTTTACCTATTACGTTAGAAGGAAAAATAGTTAGCGTTAAGGTTGAAGTCATTGATGCCAAACTCAATAACAATCTTCTCCTCAGTTGCAGTTGGACTCACGCCATGCTATGCATCTCATCCACTCTCTTTTGTGTGCTTCAATTTCCACATGAATGAAATATCATTATTGTTGATCATTTATCCTTTTTCACTTCCACGTATTCTGAGAGAAACATTCCATATGTAGATCATATTCCTACACCATATGAGAGCATAGGATTGAGCCTTTTCAAAGATCCTACCCTTATGGGTCTTTTTTCTCTTCCTTTGCCCAACACTACTCCATGTCTCCTGCTCCATGGATCATCCCTTCACCTGAGTAGATTGATTCATTTGGTGACATGATGTCGTTAAGCCCAATAGAAATTGATCATTGCGAAATTGTTTCGGCTTTGGCTCCTCCTCCCGCTGATCATACTCCTTCGAGTATGTCTCTTGACACATATTCTCAATCCCCTTGGCTCGGCGCTTCAGATTCGCCTGATCCCTTAAATGAGATATTTCCCACTGATAAGGCCATCATGGAAATCATGTCTCTTGAGGATCCTCCTTGGGATGATAGTCATCATCATTCCTCCTTTATGACTGGCCTTGCGGCCATGTTTACTTGTCTCGAGAAATTCACTTCCCAAGCTCCTTACACATGAATTTTTCGCGGAGGGTAACCTAGGAAACATTATGCAAACGATGCCTATCGACATCTCCATCAAACCAGGGGTTGTTGAGAACATCCACATTGAGGTGACCTATTCTCCTGATGAGATCGAGGTCTATACTAGTCTCTTCCGAGAGTTTTGAGATGTTTTTGCTTGGTCCTATGAAGAAATGCCCAGCATCAATCAGAGTATATTTGTGCATGAGATTCCTACTTATCTTGGCGCAAAGCCTGTTCACCAATGTCTTCGTCTCGTGCACCCTAGAAAGGCTGTCGCCATCAAGGAAAAAGTTGAAAAACTTCTTAAAGTTGGCTTCATTTATCCAATTCCCTTGACAGAATGGGTTTCTAACATTGTTCCTGTGGATAAAAAGAAGGGTAATATTCGTGTCTGTGTGGATTTCCATGACATCAACCATGCTTGTCCTAAGGATAACTATCCCACTCATTTTATTGACCAGATCATCGAATAGTGTGTTGGGAGTGAGATATTTTCCATTATGGATGGGTTTTCTGGTTAAAACTAGATCAACATTCTTTCGGATGACCAACACAAGACCTCCTTTATTTGTCCTTGGGGTATCTTCACCTACAAGAAGCTCCCTTTTGGTCTTAAGAATGTTGGGGCTACATTTCAATGAGCAATGTCGTACGCTTTCCATGATATTAAGCTCATTGTTCAACCTTATCTGGATGAACTTCCGACTCATTCTTCTAAGCGTAATGACCACCCCGATCACCTCCGTCAAATATTTCTTCATTGTAGACGCTATAACATTTGGCTCAATCCACATAAGTGTGTCTTTTGTGTTGATTCTAGTCAACTCCTTGGGTTTATTATTTCTAAAGACGAAATTCATCTCGACCCTCTTAAGGTTGAAGCTATTGTTAATCTCCCCTCTCCTTCCTCTTTATATCAATTGCAGAGTCTGCAAGGGAAAGCTAATTTCCTACACCATTTTATATCGAATTATGCTACAGTACCCAAAGGATTCACACGATTTCTCAAGCAAGGCATCCCGTTCCTCTGGGATGCGATCGCCAAAAATCCTTTGATGCACTGAAGACATTGCTTATCAATGCTCCTCTGTTGTGTCCTCCCAATTATCATCGCGACTACTCCCTCTACTTGGTTGTCACATTTAGCACTATTTCCATGGTTCTGGTACAAGACGACGATGATGGTGATGAGTATGCCATTTATTATTTGGGCCACAATATTCTCAATATCGAAACACGTTACACACATGTCAAGAAATTGGCGTTGGTTTCTGTTCAAGCCATCCAACATTTTCGCCATTATATTCTACATCGCACTGTAAACGTGATTTTTGATTGTAACCCCATGACCTATATATTGACTCGACAATTGCTGGGGGGGAAATACTCAAAGTGAATCATTATCCTCCAAGAGTTCTATTTGGAGTTTACTACTTCCAAATCGAAGAAATCATTGGTTCTGATATTTTCATGCTACCCTCTACTGCACCTTGCTTTGCTTTGCTGTCATAGAAAGTCTGGTCCTTTGCAACCCTTGACAACACATGATCTAGCTTTTTCTTGCCTTCTAGGAGCTCGATATTTAATCTGGTGTATCTCTGTTATTTCAGATCCTCAATATCTGATTTTTAGTCCTGTAGTAGTCCTTTGAGTCTTCTTTCCAATTCCATAAGTCTGACCCAATTTGGATTCTTCAAGAAAGAGTTATGCCCAATCTCTCACAATGCTCTAATTATGGACTGTTTCAGAAGAGCATGATTGTACGACATGCAACGTGTCACTGTTTCTTCATTTGGCTCTAAAATTGATAGATAAAAAACTACAGACTGTGCACTATCTTCCCATTTTTACAGAATTCAAATCCGATACTCAGAGAGAGAGTTATGACAATTTTACCAAGGTCACTTCTTTGAGATGAATTTCAGGAGCCTACAAAAACCTTGACTTCCATAGATCATATCTCAAAAAATATTGCACACCTTGATTTGAAATTTTTACTGTAGCTTCCTCGGGATTTCTGCTTTTCCTCATAAAAATTTCATCTTCTGAAACTTCGTAGAAAAAAAGTTAGAGCGAAAATTCCACGATGACCTGTTTCAGATGGTTGAATCCCTTGCATAAGGAGGAAATGAAGATCACAATTTATATGAATGCTTAATTTGAGAGGGGTTTCAAAAAGTGAATTTGGGAGGTATTTTAGGAGCATAAAAAATATTAATTATGACTTTTCAATGACCCATGCCTCAACCCCATGGGGTTTTATCCCATTAATTGGGTGTACAAACTTCAAACATGAATATCTCTCAAACCGTGAAGAATTACATGGCGTGCCATATATCAACGGAAACATCTCGACAAGTAGAAACCATCAAAAGCATTATTGACCCAGAATATATTAATTTGGTAGATCAAAATTCCCATGCAATATTAGGTTAGCCCCTAGTGCTGTTTGGGTTGACATTAATGACAACCGCTGATCAACAAATACTGCCAAATTCCAGAGTCGTGTAACCAATATGTTCAATAGAAGTTTCCTTCTACAATTTTTTAACCTTTAATCCTCTGTTTAGTCCTGATTCACTATCATCTTATTCCTCTATCTCATGTCGCTGATGTGGGAAACATTATGGCCCTCCTTCGACCAGGTCACTTCCTGTCAACTTAAGCTCATTATCTAGGAAGTTGATCTAGAGACTCCCTTACAATACCTTGGAGCTTGCATGTCTCAATGGCAAGTTCTTCGCATTCGATGACAAGTCCTCGTCATTGACCTTCGTTCGAGTGATTTAGCGGGTGTTTGATTCCAGCTCACTATTCACATTCCACGAATTGTACTAGTTGTACCTTGAGAGCCATTGTCATTATTGGTGGTTTCTCACATTCCTGTTAACAACTTTCATCATTGGCTGGTAATCAGGTGACTTTCTTTCATGTTTGACTTTAGCTCACTCATTCGCATGCTTGAATTTGTACTTTTTGGGTCGAGATGGAGCGCAAGACCCTAGGTTTTGTCTGATAAAATCTAGGCTACGAGATGATTTGGTTTATCGTGACTATATGCATGACTCTTCTGATTGGATGGATGTGACCATACTTTAGTCCTATTTGATGATCCTTCTTGATGGATGGTTGTGTCCATATCTCAGATCTTATTATTGTATGTACTTTATTATGGATGGTTGCGCCCATACGACATATCCATTTATTAGGGATATCAGTTGTACTTATCCTTGCAGGTCTCTGACGACGACATTTTGGTTTGGGCATGTTCTCGTAAATCATTTCACCCCTCCCTCCTGTTAGCCCCTTATGAATCCCTTGACAAGCAAGCAAGGGGCTATAATTTTTTGTGAGCCTTCAAGGAATGCATTTCCCTTGAAAACACATCATCCTTGAAGTCTTGTTAAAGTTCCCTGCTTTGACTATTTCCCTCTGCTGATCTGTTGGCCATGAGCCTTGCTGAATAATGAAATTTTCCTCAAAAAGGCCTTATTTCACCCCTTGTATCTCTGCAGAATTCCCCCACTTTATCTTTTTTCCCCTTTTCCCAAAGTCCCCTTTGTTCCCCCTAAATTCCCCCTTACTCTCCTAAATCTTCCCAAATTTCCCCTCTATCCCCTATCGTTACCCTCCTTTGGCATCAAAATTCATTAAAAAGGCTCGAAACCCACTTTAAAACATTATAATAGGCCTCAGCCCCTTTCCCGATAGCCCCTTAAATCACTTCCCCCATGTGCCCGAGTGCTAGGACCAAGAGCTTAAGTCCTGAGCGCTAATCGCAATTAGAAGATGGTCAGAGGGGCAAATTCCTTTGTAAAACTCTAAAACCCCGATGTGATTGACTTATTACACCAAGTCCCACGACGTGTTATCCGCCATTGATATGTTATCGCAATTAGATGGCCCGCGAAATATCGCAAGTCTTCGTAAATGCAACACTGATGTTATTTCCTCCGATCGGTCCATCGCAAGTGATTGCAATGCGATTGATCGCATCCCCCGCCGATCATTTTCTCCCTCCAATCCCCGATCATGCCATCTCCCGATTCAATCCCGTCCATCCATTTGATCCAGGATCCGACAGCCATCACACTCCCCGCCTGGTCGCAATCAGAAGTTTTGATATGTGTCACCCCTGTTCCCCTTCGATTGCGATCCCCCGATTCGTTTCTCCACTGTTGATCTTCCCTCCAGATCCAACGGTCCTAAGCTCATCACTCCCCCTCTCCCAATCGCAATCGGAAACTTATATAATGTGTTCCCCTTGCTCCTCCTGATTGCGATGCTCCGAGTTGATCCTGACGGTCCATTGGATCTTAGATCTAACGATCAAGAGTTAATCACCCTCCACCTCCATCGGATCCCACCATGTAAAATCTTTTCCGTGCATTTTCATAACAATTTCGCCCATTTCTTTGTATTTTCATTTTTAACCAAAGTTCCATATTTGCATTGAGGTCTCACATTTCACATATATTTCATTTGTTTTTATATATCTTCGCTCCCAGACCATGATCTAACAGTCTGCGCTGCATTCAACCATCAAACCCTATTATTCAGAATTTTTCACCCTTTCATTGCATTTTGACACTATTATTTGGTGAAAAGCCACCATTCCGCCCTCGTCGCGCTATCATATATTTCACCCTCCGCTCCGACAGCCTCTCATTGCATTGATTTTCCTCACACAGTGTTGGTCATTACAGGGTATAGAGGTGAAACGCCACCATTAATACACAGTATGGATGCAACAGCAAGGTTTTCACTGGCAGAGGTACAGAATTTAAGGTATGACAGTTTTCTCTGCATCAGCAGAATGTTTTTCCCAGGAAAGGACAGATTGCCCATATTGTTTTCAGTACATATCGTGTTTCTAAAGAAAGCTCCACCCTGAGTACAGTCTCGAGCAGTCAAAGCATTTGTTTCACCAGTATGGTAGACCATTCTGCCATTTATTTACCATTTTTTTGATTCACCAAGAGTACCACAGAGTACAGCAAAACAGAAATGCATCAAAGACCTAGATGGAGTAAATGAAGCCTGACGAAGACCATTTTTTCCTCCTAAGTGCCAGAGATTAATGCTCAGAGTTAAAACATAATGGGTTTCGGCCCTCTTCATCTCCTGAGTGTTAATATTGCATTTAGTTCCTTACCTACCTCCTCTGCTTCTCTTCTACTATAAAACTCAGGAAGAAATTATTGTAAAGTTGTTGATGAGATATCAGATAATTGCAAGCAGTTTCTCTTGAGATAAGCTCTCTGTGTATAATTGTAAGATAGGCTGAGGAAGTTGTATTCAGATTGAATGACCAAGTTGTTGGCTATGTTGTACCTGATTGGTGTTGATATTTAATATGAAAAACACATTTATTTGGATCCTGATCTAAAGCTGCGGTGATGTTTTTCTATCTCTGTGTTTTATTTCATTTCATTCCATTTCTTCTGGCTTGCATCAGAAATCTGGTATAGGATTTACCCTTGTTAGGTACCCTAATGTGTTATCTAAAGATTGATTTCAATTTATTTAACCAGTGTAGTGGATGCTATTTCCTGCTAGCTGATGTATGAATTAATGAAATATGTTTTTAGATGTGCTTGTTAGGATTTAGTTGAATGTGTTGAGAACACTGGGAGGTTTGGAACTCTTCCTCTGCCTCACTAGGATCTTTCCATTCCAATTAAGCCTTTCTAAGTTCCCTTGTGCTGCCTCTCATTGTGTCCAAGCAAGTCTGGAGTTAAATGACCTCTGACCTGATCTATAGACAGAATTGAATGGTTCTCCTTCTTTCACTTTCAGTCCTTAATGCCCCATACCACCCAATCATTTTAGGATCCAAGGCTTTAGATGACTAGCCCAACTGAAAGTTTGCATGTTGATTAGCAAGTAAATCCTTTCTTGACTCCATTTCCCAATGGACTTGGTATTCTCGGGATTACTCCTCCTTTGCCTATATTTTTCTTTGCCCAGCCTTGTCTCATGCTGAACCCTTCCTTCCTGATTCTCAACAACTAAAACTTACAATCAAACAAATAAACCCTGCACATATAACTAGCCTAATATCTTAACTTCGAGCCTCAAAGACGTATACCTTTGATAATTATAGAGAGATCCCTCTCTGGACCTAGGAGGGCTAGATCCTAAGGTCTGAAAGTGGTTCTGATGTTGTCTCGTCTTTTGGTCTTGCCAATCTGGCCAAAACACGGGAACCCCAACACCTCCCTCTCGGACCTCATGCTTTAGGGGGCATCTATTACACAATATTTTTTCACAGTCCCTGCAATCCCCATCCCGAAGATTGGAGGACCATTTCAGTGACTTCTATGTATAGTCATACCTTTCTCTAAGTGTCATTGCATCCCTTGGCATGTCAAGAAAATTTCCTCCATTGATCATTCCTCAATCAAAATCTGAAAAACATGTGATTTTGGGTCAGCGCTGGTAGGTAGTTATGGCCTCATTCCCATGAAGAAATTAACACTAGGCCTCGTGCCTGTTGGCACTCTGTCTCAGTGAGGCACCCGTGTCAAGCTATTTTTGGAAAGTTTTTTAGATAGAAATGAAGTTTCCATTCCTAACAACTTTGTGAGTAGAGTCATCATGGTTTGTTCGACTGAATAACGTCGAATTCCTCCATTTGTCTTATTGTTTCCTACAATTGTGCAACTCCCCAAAGGGATAAGACCTCTCTTCCACATTATGAGGGATCCCAAACCACTCCCTCCTCTCCTATAAATACTTCCCTCTCACATTGGTTCAACTATCTGAACAGTAATTACTATATCTAGTGTGTAGAATAAGGCAGAGAGGAATCCATTGTTTAGAGAGAGAGTTTAGGCCCATTGCCTCATCAATTCCAATCCTAAAAGAATGCTTGAGACGTGCCTGAATGAACCCGTCGAAGGAGGCTACAACGTCAAGGAATTAAGGTTGTAAACTTATTTTCTCTATCATTAATACATGACTAGTTTTTGGTTCCATTTTTGTGTTTGATCATAAGCAAATTTTTTAATTCTCCTTGAACAATCGAATCGCTATAAATGGAAGTATGTTTTTGTACGTTGTCATCATTCACTTGATATTTGTGCAGGTAGAAAGACAATATCATTGAAGGGCTGTGACGTGTGAAGACAAAGATCGGAGGATCGCTGCTACAAGCCACAACCAGAGCGTTGGACTGAGGTAGGTGATCTATCCCAATTATTTTTTCATTTATAAGATAAGAGTCCAAAAGTCCAACATGTTCCCTTGGTGCTAGACCCACCCTAGGGCTAGAGGGAACACCTCTGTCTGTAGAGGGGATTTTCCTGCTCAACAATGGTTGCGCAACATTAAATAGTAAATAATATGAGGTGGTGAGTCGGGATACCAGTGACTTATGGCAGAGGAGGTTGGGTCATATAAACCACAGTGCTTTGAGGATCATGCAACAAATTTCTATAGGTCTTCCAAAGGGTACACTTGTGTAGAGAGATACATGCAAGGGATTTACTATGGGGAAGTATACAAGGTCACCTTTCATGAGAAGGAGAACCAAGCATCAAAAATCCTTGAGAGATTTTACTCAGAGGTTTGTGGACCATTCTCACTAGATTTCACATCAAAGCACAAGTATTATGTGATTTTTTTTTATGATTTTTGTAGAAAGTGTTGGATCTTATTCATGTAGAAGAAAGATCAAACGTTATACAAGTTTTGTGAGTTCAAAGCACTGGTAGAGAACAGTACAAGGAAGAAGTTGAAGGCTCTAAGGAGAGATAATGGTGGTGAGTATATCTCTAATTAATTCAAGAAATTTTGTGCCAAAAAACGAATTCAGAGAGAATTGATTGCACCTCATAACCCACAACAAAATGGGGTTGCAGAAAGAAAGAAAAGAAAATTTGTGGGAGTAGCATGAGCTAGGTTACATGATCAGGGCCTATAATTGCATCTGTGGGAAAAGGCATGTAACACAATGTCATTTGTGCAGAACCATAGTCCTCATCAAATACTTGGAATGAGTACACCAGAGGAGGATTTTCTGGTAAGAAAACGAATGTTTCATTTTTTAAAATTTTTGGCTCATATGTCTATTTCCATGTGACCAAACATGCCAGGAAGAAGATAGAACCAACAGTAGAGGTTGGGATATTTGTATGGTACACTGATACTCCCCACAACTATCAAGTGCATTTGCCAGCAAATAGGATGACAATTTTCCAGAGAGATGTTAAATTTGATCAGGAGAAAACCATGCGATTGTGCCATTAGAGGGAGCTTGAATTGCATGTAGCATAGGAAATTTTAGTTCCAAAGGATGAACCTTAATATGTGGAGCAGCCATATGCAGAGGAATAGAGAGTGGCAGAAACCACTCATGCAGAGCCATTCTCTAGAAATGGTATGAAGCGCACCAGAGAGGATGACTTATTGATGCTAGATGCGGCAGAGGATGTAGGTGCACCTACATCACAGTGCAGATAAAGAAGGTCGCCAAACATGTATAATGGATACATGGCTCATATGAGCGAATGTATTGTGACATAACCATCCTATTTTGAGGAAGAAGTGCAGAAGCCAATATCGGTTGATGCCATGGTTGAGGAGTATGACTACATTATTAGAAACATTGCATGGGAAGTGGTCCCAAGACCAGTGGGGAAGTCAATGGTTGGATCAAGGTGGATCTATAAGGTGAAGAAAGCAGTAGATGTGAGTGTGGAGAAATAGAAGGCTATATTTTTGGCTAGAGGATTCTCATAGGTGGAGGAGATTTAATACGAGGAGAATTTTGCACCAGTTGCAAGGTACCCATCGATTAGACCCATCCTTGCACTCTCAGCGTAGATGGGGTGGTAGATACATCAGATGGATGTAAATACAACCTTTCTCAATGGAGTTATTGAGGAAGAATTTTACATTGAGTAGCCAGAAGGTTTTGAGACCTTTGAGAGGGAGTCACATGTGTGCAGACTCAAGAGAGCACTGTATGGGCTGAAGCAAGCACCTCATGCTTGGTACACTAGGATTGACAACTATTTCACCAGGTTGGGCTTCACAAAGAGTGAAGTGGATGCGAACCTATATCATATTGTGGTTGTTGGTAAGCTTTTGATTATTATACTTTATGTTGATGATCCGATACTAACAAGTGATGAGCAGCTCATAACTTCTTGCAAAGAGGATCTTGCAAGAGAGCTTGAGATGAAGGACATGGGGTTCTTGCATGATTTCCTTGTCTTGGAAATATGGAAAAGTGATGGGGAGCTATTCATATCTTAGGGAAAATATGCCAAGGATATTCTGAGGAAGTTCCTCATGGAGGGCAACAAACCCATGGGGACTCCTCTTGCAGGAAACTAGAGGAAGGAGGATGCTACTTCAGGTGAGGTAGTGGATGCCACTGTTTACAGGCAGTTTGTGGGTTCACTTATGTATTTTGTGAACACAAGACCAAACATATGCTATGAAATTTGTGTTAGTGTGTTTGGTGCACACATGTACGAAATCACACCAACTTAAGGGGTGTGGTTTACCCTCTTAAGTTATTGGTCACAGGTAGAAAAAGAAGTGGAGTGAAGCAAGTTAGTGGAACATGGTAGAACATAAACATACTAGATAGAGAAATAGCATGCATATTAAAAACATAAAAATTAAACTAAAAACTAAAACAAATAATACAAAAGCTCTAAATAGAGTCAAACAACTGCAATAATCCAAACGATGGCGCTTTCGGCCCCTCTTATTGAGTGCTAGTAGGAGATGAAGATGAAACTTTAACCCACTTGCCAAGGGGCCCTTAGAACTTGGGTTCTAAGTCCCGATGCAAGGATGTCTTTACTTCCAAGCTTGCCTCGGTGCAAATTCTCCCTCTCTCTACTATGGTGGACTAAACTTGTTGGATGGCCAACAATTGAGTCCACTCTATCTCAGCTCCAGATCACACACTGCTGGTATTGCTTGGGGAAATTATGGCCAACATAACAATGTGTTCTCAAGTTCTTCATCTCTTGGTGGCCTTTTATAGGAGAATTCAAATCCTCCATCCCTCTCTTGGTACATTGTGGATGGTGACCCAAGAGAGGGGGATGATTCCATTGTGTGCCACAATTATTCCATTGTGTGCTCCCTTGATGTCCTAAGGAGGCTTTGGTGGTTGTCCTTAGGCTGCTGCAAGTGTGAAATCATTGTCCTGGAGTGTGCTTTTTGTGGTCTCGAAAAGTGACTTCTGCCACTCCTAGGATTGCACACATTTTGGTTCAAAAGGCACGCAAAGGCGCTCTTCTCGAAGGATTATGTGCGCAAAAGCATTTATGACTTGCTCAAATTTGATTTTTCCTTGGACCTTAGATATTTTTAAATACTTTCAAGATTCTCTAATGTCTCTCAGCCCTGTAAATCCTTCTGCTTGACATTAAATAATGTCGTTTTTTCTTGTAGGATTTTACAGTGTTAATAGTTTCCCCCTAATGTGTGAGGTCTAGGAAGAACTGTATAGTCGAAATACATTATAGTTTCTTTTCTGTATAATGTGCATAGAGAGAGAGACCTGCATGTAGCTCAGAATTGGAGACACCCTGCACTGGTTTGAAGAACGATGATGTCCTGTGGGACCCCTGTAAGAAAATATAATACAATATATACAAATTTTCTACAAGGTGGGCATGTTCGATGCTCGTAATGTTGTGGCTAGTTAAGAAAATCTATTTGACAGATACATGTTATGTCTGTGTCACTAATATGGTAGTGATATGTTGGTTGATGAAGACGACTGCTGACGCCCTCAAGGCATATTTTCTTTAAAAATGGGTGGATTGTGGTACCCATATGCATAAACTTGGTATGGAATATAACTACGCATTGTACGCATAGGTGCTGGAAGGGACCTTCCCGTGTAAGCATTGCTGAAAGAGACACTTATGAAGGCATGGGTCTTCAATGAATTTGATCAAAGTGCAATGGTTCTAAGGTACAATACCATCTTGACATGAAAGCTTGCATTATAGTCAAATGTCAAGAAAATCAATGACGTCTATGGGAAATGATGTCTCTCACAGTGGCACACAAGGGTGCCCCTTTTATGGAGAGGGGTGATCCAAGGTACTGCTTCCTTTTTGGAAAATAGGTGTTGAAGTCGACAAAAAGGAAGCCTCAACCGAACGAGGGGTCGTTGATATGAAGGGTCAAGGACCTGGATGTGATGGGTTTAACATAGGCATGGTGGCGAGGGGTGACTGAAAACTGATGATGGGGATTCAGTGGCTCAAAGTCGGAGTATAATAAGAAGCTTGGTAGTAGTCATAGCTATTTCTGATGAGGAAATCCCTGGAGTTGGTAGGAGTTCCCAGGTGGGTATAAATTGGCTATGAATGTCATGGTGGCTTTTGTTTGAGGGTGTGACACTCTGACAAAGGGTGTTCAGGGATTGCTGCCATGGTAGAAAAAATGAATGAGTGGGTGGGAGACGTAGTGCACCATTTGTAGTCTTTGTACACTTACCAAAAGAATAAAATAATGGGGTTTGGTTTGTACAAAACACAGAGACGGGTGCCCCAAAACATGAAAGTGTTCGCTCACTGATGTCATGAGGAAGGTGTTTTGCTGAGGGTGGGGGCCCCATTATTTGGTCTCATGTGTGTGGTTTATGAAGCAGATGAAAAGGTATCACAAATGGGATTATTCTGGTGGAGGTATGGTGGGCCAAATGCGAGGTGCACTAGTGCACTTTTGATCTGCTTGTACAACTTGATCATCTAGGAAAGGGGTTTTATTCTATATGGTAAAACTTGAACTTATGCATGGTGGATGGATAGGCATGAGTTTCTTCACAGAGTAAAGTGGTATGGCCATGGCATCACTTTTGCTGTGATATATGGTCTACTGTGGGTGATGAGTGCCATGGGGGGGAGGCTCTACTGACCAACACGAATGTGTATCATGTGCAGGGTGAGGTGATGATAAACATGGTCGGATATGCGGAACCTATGGTTGATTTTTTACGGAGAAATGATGTCACGATATGCAGATTTTTCTCGGTCTCTATCATGCTGGGGGTAGAATGATACCTTCTCTGGAACTTTCAGTGGATGGAGTTGTGGATGGTTTGCGAGCTTTCCTACAAAAACAACTACCTCAAGTGAAAGCATCTTATTTATCAAATATTATTGAAAGTCATGATATTTAAAAAAGAAGATGAGAGAGGGCATACCTGCTAGCACTAAAAAAATATTTTTTTGGGAGTGCAAATGTGTGGAGTCACCTCTATTCATTATGGAGTGTTGATCATAGTGTTGCTTTCGGTTCGAAGAAAGGACCTTTTGATCTCTTGTTATTGTTCTCCAAAGTTTTTGAAAAAGGCAATATATAGGTGAATATGGCCCTAATTCAATTCATTTGTACATGTTGATTTTTTGAGAGGTCAGAGGCTTCTGCGGAGCAGTTCTTTCCATTGTGGTCAACCTGAGCATCAGGGATTAGTGATATAATTCCCAGGTAACCTCCATGACATCATGCACTTTAATTTTTTCAGTTTAAGGGTGTCGGGGTCCGTACAAACTTGGTTTGTATAGATTCTGAGTGATTTTTTGCCCTAGATTATGCGGGCGATTAGGGAAAGGGTGCGACCTCTGTGCACATTTTTTGGGGTTTTGAATGCTTTAAGCGCTATGTTCCCCTTTTTTGGCATGCCATAAGTGCGCCTGTGAGAAATGCAAGCGTGCCTTGAGCACGCATTTTTTAGGGACAAGCGCGCAAAAAAGCTGAGGCAATTTTTTTGAGTTTTTGCCTATTTTTTAATGTTTTTCTGTTGCTGATGGGTTCCTATTTGGATGATAGGTGTTGTGGAGGGAGCGGGATTGGCCAGAGCTCCATGCTGCACTAGACGCCAATGGTCAAGAGCACCGATAGTTGGCGCAATGGGGGCTTGTGAAGTTCATGGAGAACGATCTTCTTCAGTTGTAGGACCAATTGCTACATTACTTGATCTAGCATTGGCATAGGAGGCACAACATGTTTGCGTTGAATGGGACTAACCTTTCCATCTGTCCTGAGATGGACGTATACTTTTTTATCGGGTTACTGCCTCATTGTGAGGCATTGCACTATCCACTCCCTTCTGAGAGAGTGAATTTTGAGAGGCTCTAGGCACATCATTGTGGCAAGGCACCCCTTACAGAGGGGTGCATCAGCATTGCTTCAGTGACAGACTTAGCGGAGCAGTGCACTCTGGCAGCTATTGTGCGACTCACAGGGTCGTCGGATCCACATCAAGCATTTGGCCTGTAGGTTGGAGTCTTGCGCCAACTGAGGTCTAGGCACTTCTTTGATTTTTCCTGCTTCTGTTATGATGGGATGGTGATGCAGCTTAACAAGGTCTGGAGTGGATCAAAGCTATTTGCGTATGCCAATATTTTATGTAGCATTATATACAAAAGGGTAGTGCTGTTGAGATCAGTGGTGGCGGTGCATCCTGGGCGGCCACGGGAGCCTCGCATGAGGAGGTGGGCTCTTGTGATGGACTTCTAGGGTGATCCAGAGATGGGTTTCCCTCTTGGTTATGCTTGGGGGCCAACATGTATGTTATTATGTTTTCTAAATTTATTTGATAATATATGTGCTTATGTGTTTCGATGGTGACACTGACATAGTTTTGGTTACTCTTGCAGATGTTGGTGAGGTAGGTTGCATCATGGCTCGATTGGTTGGCCACGATCCTCTTCGGAGACCTCGAGGTGGTCGTGGGGGGCCTAGAGGATATGCCGCATAGCATTAGGGTGGTGGACCTGGTGGTGGTGTTGGCCCTTTGGGAGAGGGCAGCAGCTCGGCTTCTACCGAGGCTATGGCCGAGCGAGCTCGTATTGATGCAGAGGCAGCACGCGCTGATGCGGCGGAGGCTCACAATGCTGAGCTGACTACTTGGGTGTCAATTCTAGAGGATGTCTGGGGTCGAGTGGAAAGCTTGACCTAGGGGATGTCTTCTCGAGGATTTTTGGGTAACCTCAAGGAGGTCTGGTTAGAGATGGCGATGGCCTGGGAGAGGGACTATCGGCCTATTTTACATCAGGTGGCAGTATCAGTTTTGGCGGCGGCTCTAATAGTGGTACTGGGAGCACTTGTGGGTCCAAGTTCCCCACCTAGGGAAGCACCTCCCTAGAGTCTACTTATACATGGGAAAAGCACCCATTATGAGGATGCTTCCCCTATTTTTTGACGAATTTTTGTGTATATTTGGGCTGGCCTATGGGCTAGCGACACTATTTTTTGTACTTAGACATATACACCATGATATATATATATATATATATATATATATATATATATATATATATTGTGGTTCTACATGTTGTGTCACCTATTTTGGTTTATGGATGATGTTATACTGATGGATATCTATGTTTTTGGTTTTTTATGTATGATGTTTTATTCAAGATACATTCCAATTTAATATTGTTAGCTATGTGATCAGCTGTTTGGTTTTGACTCCTTGGTACATGTGTAAATGTGATGTTGTCAAATTTTCTGCTTAATCTTTTTGCAAGCAAATATTTTCTAAATAGATGTGAATCTCTTGTCTCAAATGTTTGGTTTAACTGCGACACTACTAACTGGGAATCGAGGTAGACATGCATTTGGCGTATGCCTTGATGGAGGGCATCGCACATAGGTCCGATGACGATGTCATATTCTTCCTGATTGTTTGTTGTTGAACCAATACACACACCGTTTTTGTGGAGTGGTGATCGGCTAGTGTGATAGATGACCCATGCAGCTGGTGCTAAACTTTGAGACCATCTTGATGCTCCATCAGAAAATCCGAAGTAAGGTTCGGGTTGGTGATCCATGGTGGCACTTTGAGCACACTTTGTAATAAGTATTTTTGCTCAAAAATTTAAAGTGGTTGGGTTTGTGTACATTCACTCTAGGGTAGGGCCAGCTTGGCCCTTTATGGGTAGAAATTCTTGAGGTAAAGGTCGTTGATGGGTTTGCGGAGGCATGCCCGGTCCGATTCTGTCAAGATATATGCCCCCTGGCGGAAGCAATGTTTTATGATGTAGGGTCCTTTCCATAAGGTTTCAAACTTTCCTAGCTCCGGGGCATCTTTTGCGACATCGTAGCGGAGGAATAGTTCTCCCTCGGTGAATGAGCGAGGATTGATGTGGCGGTCGAATGATGCTTTTACCCTTTTCTTATGGGCCTCGTTGTGTTGCAGTGACTATCGTTGGATTTTTTCAATGAGCTCTAGTTGTACTAGGTGTTGTTCTAGAGGCTGGGTATCGTTGAGGAGTTTGATAGCGACATGAAAATTTGTGATCTCACGGAAATAAATGCAAAAGTGCAAGGTACTTTGACCTTTTGTGACATGAATAAGGTGGAAATCCTAGGATGTGGGGGCAACTGCAATCCTATTTCCGATATGTGATGATATGAATCATATGTGGTGTATCGTTTCGTCAGAATTTGGTGGGGGAAGAATCTCTGTGATGGGAGTTTGTAAGCAGAAGGTTGGGTTCCCTACTAGGTTGGTCAATTTCTTGTGGGTGGAAATTGTGCCTGCTGTAGAGGCACCTGAATGTTTCCATTAGTGGGCATGCCTCTGGTTCATGGTTTTGGCCAGTGCAAATGGTGCATGGTACTACTGTGCCAACTGAGTAGATTGTATGGGAATCAACACTACTCGTCGTCCCCAATGTGGATGCTTGGAAAGGATTTGTTGTAGAAGAGGTGGTCTTCTGCTTCCATTTCTATGCTGTTTGCTTTGGTGTCTCTAACTCTTTGGGGGAGTGTAGACTTAATGCTACTCTCTCCACTCTTAGCTTGTGGAGATGTGCACATTTAATCTCATGGTGAAAGTGTGAACAAATCCGGCAATACGTATGTGTAATCTTCTCTTGGTTAGAGAGAAGTCTTTATGGCAGAGAAGAGACTGTGCGAAAATTTCTTGCGAGGGGTTTTAGTTCTTTATACTGATTGACCCTGTGGTCATTCAAGTTGCATAGTCCACATGTTATCCTAGGTTTGGCCTGGGTCACGCTTGGTTGGTGTGTCATCCTAGCTTGCCCACCACACCCATGTGGGTGTGGGGTCACTAGCCTAGGGGTGATGTACTTTCTAAATCGCTTGAGTTCATCGTCTCGTTTCTTCTCTTTTGTGTGAATCATATCGATGAGGGGACAGACTCTTGGGATATGGGTACAACGCTGTCCACAGTGATTTCCCTGACAAACAGGGAAAAATAGCCTAGATATGGGGGTCCCGTCGTGCTCAGTTTGTGGTCTGGTAGGGTACCAACGTCGTAATGTTGCTAAATCAAGGAAAATGGCAACCACATGATTGGGTGTTTTGCATAACACGCATGTTGGTATTTTCTGTAGAGAACGGTTGGGGAAACTAGGGGTTCCTTGATTGGTTACTTTTTAGCTGACAAGAATAAGATGGATCTTCTCATCACATCTTCTTGGGTTGTCGAGCTGTTTATGGATTTTGAGTCCATGTCATCTTCGTAGGAGAGGTGGACTATAGCTGAGCATAAACTAGCGAGGGCTAACCGGAATCGAGGTATATAGTGAAAATTTTCTAGAAGGTGATTGTCGATGCATAAAGGATGTGTAAATTATGTCACCTGATATCCAACGTAGTAAATCCATTCTATAGGATACCATCTGTGGATGAGTTCCAGGGCTGCGCACTCTTCGAGGAAGTGACCACGTTCATTGCACAACATGTAGCGTATAATAGGAGGGGGCATGGTTGGGAATCTTTCTGGTGCCTGTCATTCCTCTTGTAGGTATAGGATGATATGAGGTTCATCTCCAGTAGACTGGGTGGAGGGATCCTCTTGATAGGATCGCTCGATGGCGTGTAAGGTGTCCCTATATCGTGGGATCTCTAGGCAATGATGGGTATAGTGCCCATAATTGTTGCAAATAGTGCATGCGTGATTGGTATGCAATGATTTGCCTTTACCTTTGGTGGCAGGTTCCTTTTTACGGGAACACGATGTCGCGATGTCTACTTCAGAATCAAGGAGTGGTTTTAATTCGTCCAGTTCTGGGCAAATATGGGTAGAGTGACCTATTACATCACATATGGCACAAATTAGTGATTCCCATTGTATGGCAGGAATTTCAAGCTTCTTTCCTCTCTTCTCGGTTTTCTTAGCCACAACCATCAGTTTTGCAATGGGAATTTCCTTTGCAGGGATGTTTTTGACCGTTTCTTGAATGGGTGGGGCCTCCTTGGGACTGAGGGGCTTTAACCCTACGGCAGTGATGTGTGTGGCTCATGTCCCTGTAGGGGGAATGAGATACCAAATTGGTATTGCAAACGATATGTTTGGTAACACCATTGTTGCCAAAACCTGCTAGGAGATGAAACCAGCTAGGGGGTAGAGGAAAGGGTTTTGGGAAGTAACATAGCCTAGAGAGGTTGTCGTGGCCAAGGACTTAGTGTCATTACTTCTTGTGTTTGTGTCCTGACTAGCTTCGGTGCTTGATGTGGGCATCATACACACCGGAGCACTATGGCATCAGGTGATGACTCAGGTATAATGGGGGGATCTCCTAGGAATGATCCTAGAATAGACGATGGCTCGAACTACCCAAGTCCATATTCGTGGTACCGTGAAAGTGTATCCGGTGATGTATCTACATCGGTGTTTTTTAGGGGTTGTTTCTCGCTATGCATCAATTGGTCGATAGTAATGATGTGGTCCTTATGGGGGGACATCTTAATGCAGAAGAGGGAGGAGGCTATGGCTGACATTGCGTACATATAACTCCAACCAAGGAGTATTTATAGTCCAAGTGAGCCTCCAAGACTTCAATGTCTATATGGACTGTCTTTTCATCTAAGCAGACCAAGACTTTTTGGTAGAGACCGACAGGGGTTGAAGGACGGCCATCGTATGCTCTAAGCATGATTACTGATGGTTTTAGTTCGGGAGACCCTAACTTCTGCCAAATTTTTTTTGACATGATGCACATGGATGCACCCTCGTTAATGACACATCAGTGGATGGTGATATTTTGGACCGATACTATTATCTGAAAGGCGACCATCGAAGGAAGCCTAGGGGTGGCTTTGTCTAAATCAAAAGCCATTAGGTGCGTATCGGCAGGGTTGATAGTGCCTAATGTAGAAAGCAAGGCTTCCCCTTGTTTTGGGCATGACTACAATACTTCCAAATCTGACATAGCAGCAGGGGATTGGGCTAGATCGTCCATGATGCTATAATTATGGGCCGCTTTGGAGTAGTTCCCTGCTCGCCTATTTAGTCCCTTAGCCATCTTTGCAAATGGTTCAATAGGAATCTTTGAAATGGTCAAAGGTGCACTTGGTGCACTAGTACTGGCCCCTGACGCGTTGGTGTCTGGTGGGGTATCGTAATTGCGATTTCGTATTTGAAAAAACATCTATTCACCAGTCATGTAAATTTTGTGGCTGTTTTTTTTGGATTCGTCTGGATTTTGTTGCTGAGTGCTAATTGTCCCTTGATGGGGGGAAGGTTCCTGCATCACAACTATTTTCTGGGAAGATCCTCCTTCTCCTCGGTTACTCTACAGCTTCTTCAGCTCAGGGAGATCAGGACAGTGGTGAGTATAATGGACGTACTCACTGCAGATCGAACAAGAGTGGTTTTTTTGAAGAGGTGACCTTCTGCTCTACCGTTGGGCCTTGCTTGGCTCCTGGTTTTGATTCCTGTTGGAGATGCCTCCAGCTTGAGATCATGGCGGGCATTGTTGATTGTTGCCCCCCTCTCCAGGATTCCCTTTGGGATTTTTTTTACTTTTTTCTTAACCACGTTAGGAGGGTAGTTCTCCTGGTTATATGATTGGCATGGTTGGTTTTGGGAAGGCTGTACAAATTTCACCTGTGCATTGTTCTGCATAGGCGGGTCTTGTGTTGGGGATTGAGCATAACGCGGTCCTTGGTTTGCACCTGGCTATTGTTGGGGAGCTCTTCCGTCAGTATGTCTATATACATACTGGGTCCCCTAAGCTGGAGGATAGGGTCATCCATGGTGATACGCTGGTGACCTACTGGTCAAATTTTTTTGAGGCATATGATGACTTTGAAAATTGGGTTGTAGTACATTCTAGATAGAATGATACATGTAATCGGGGTTTTGACTGCTGCCGCCTAGGTAACTTTGGGTAAATGACCCAATTAAACTGTCTGTAGAGTTCTACGTGCTTGGAAATTATTTATAAGTTTGCAAGCACGGGGCGTTAAACAGGATATTGTAATTATATCCTGACTGCATATAAATCAGCTCAAGTTGTTGGGCCTTACTGGTGGCGTCCTCTTCGGATATGGGCCTTTTTTGTGCTACATCCTTTGAAATCTTTGCAATGATATTTTTAAGGAAAAGGTCTAATAGAACCCGATCATTGAGTTTGGCTTTACATAAACTACGACATTGTCACCATTCGTGGAGATGGTCTGAGATATGGACGATGGGGGTTTTACCTAAAGTGCATCAGTAATTCCATTCCAATATCATGGTGGATGGGTAACTGAAAATATGTTAGGAACGTGATGTCGAGGGCACTAAAGGTTACAAGTGTAGTAGAGGGCTACTCCACATACCATTTTTCTTCTACTCTTGTCAAAGTGCATTGAAAGAGTCTCAATCGAATAGTGTTGTCAATGATACTGTTCGATGAGCACCGCAGGTGGAAGGTCATGACATGATTACCTAGGTCTTTTGATTGCTTTTCTTAGAACTTTGGAATATATGAACGGAGCTTCGTGGGCATGAGAGGCCATGTAGGGTTGTGTGCAATGGGGTCATTCGTCACCTTGGTTAAATCTGGCAGATTTAATGAAGCTTAAAAGGGTGATTGCGAGGTTGAAGCCATTGCAACTTGTGAAGACACAAAGTTCTGGTTAGGAAGAGGGCTTGTCTACGACGTACCCTGCTGTGTATTCGATCGACTTCCCGAATGGGTAGCACTCCTATACCCTCTAGGGGTTGTGGGAGAAGTGGTATGTGGCGCGGCATTGGGAGATCGATCAGGGTTCCCAACTAAGGATGCTCCAATAAATGACGACCAATAATGGTGGCAGCATTCCGTCTTTGATGCCTAAATGGAGAAAGACCTGGAACCCCTCCCGGTAATGGGGGGAGGTCCAAAAGATGTCTAGATCGACGAGGTCCCATTGGGTCCATTCTCACGTCAACTAGATCTGGCTTTGGAAATATTTGAGAGGATAGAGATTATTGTGTGCTCAACTTAGTGTTCCCAAATTGATGTCATAAATTTTCAACCAGGGCTAGTAAACTGTTGAAGTGAAGTGCACTATATGTGCCTAGGTATCATTTTCCTACTTCATTGTTGTTTAGTGTTTTTTTTTTTAATTTTTTTGGTCTTGTGTTTTTATGTTAAGAGGAAAGGAACTAGGTTGTTGGCAAGAGAAGTTATTGGTCACACTAAAACAAAGCAAAATCTAGACTATATATGACACCTAAGAACAGAGAATGCTAAACTTGACAAAGAAAATAACCCTTCACAGTTTGCAAAACTTGACAAGGAAAATAACTCATAACATGAACTCAGTCCAATTCTTTATATTAGAAATATGTTGGAACAACTTGAGAATAGGATAAGTTTAATGCAATGAGGTTTCTTTCTAAGCAAACAACTTACAATATCACAGAGAAAATCTCATCTATGGTTAGAAATTTGTTGGAACACATTTAGAAAATATTATCTGCAATATGTCAAGAAATTATACTCTAAATTAACCTATAACACTAAAATCAATCCATTCTGCCACTCAAAATATCAATGTTAAGCCCCATTCACAGGTTAGAAATCCTTTGGAACAGCTTTGGAAAAAGGCAGTTTGTGAAATCATAAGAAATTGCAGAATAGCCAAGACTTCAAAATGACATTACCAATTCTCGTCCCTATGATGTATTAATAGAGATTAAGAACAAGAATAGTTTGTGAATAATGAAGGCCTGAACTAGAATACAACTAAATAATAAAACTTAAAATACATTAAACAAAACCAAACTAAAATGCCATTAACTTCCGAAATACTACAGCTGAACTAAAATGCAATTAATCTTGGAAACATTACAGCTTCATCTCATTCAGTATTAGTGATGTTTTGGAACAATTCATAAGAGCAAGACTGGCTGTAACATTCTGTGTAAGTGAGCATAAAACATAAAGTTCAGAAAACTGTCCAAACTAGAAACAAAACAGAGCTAGAGTTACTTATCTAAACAATATGCACAGAGCTTCTCGGGTAGTAGGGGCCCTCTACCACCATATTAGCATACAAATCTCCTCAATATTGCTTCAAATCATGTATTAAAGTTGCTCTTCTTTCATTAAAGGAAAATGCTTCGAAATAGAGTATTACGGTCTTGGACAATTTTAAAAATAAAACATCAATATAGCTAACTGAATCTCGGTCTCCCGAGTTGTTCTTATAAGAGAAATACATAACTTCCCTTGAGAAGAAATAGGGATAAGTGTCTTTTGCAATTAAAATCAAATTAGAACTCTTGTGGAGGCCTCGTACTGTGCTTGAAGACATCTGTACAGTGCTTGTCCTGGTAGAAGTCTACCTCTTAGTTTTGGTTTCCCCACATGCATAACCACTTGGAGATTTTTTCTCAGACTTCGTAGAGGGCAAGGAATGATGTGGATGAGGTCTGGAATTGCGGAATAGGTGACTGGCTACAGAATGGTTGCATTTTGTAGCTAAGTCTGATAAAAAATCACTACAACAACAAAACCATAAAAGTGTAGCAAGTCAGTCATTATATGCATTCCTAAAGTAACTTTAATCAATCCTATTGATATTTTAAGCCTAAAACTGATAAAGGACAAAGGAAATGAAGTGAGATTTGATGAAAGAGAAGGACATCTTTGGGGCTCAAAAATTCTGATCAAAGAAAAATTCTGATCGCATATATAAAACAAAGCGAAAATAAAATTAATTTTCCCTTTAAATTAATCCTATGTGATCAGTCAGTCAAAAATATGGTTTTTTTTTTGCATATGATACTCAAATTCTAGAAGACCTATTCATCCTCACAGACTCAAATGTAACTGGGCCTTGAGAAGATATCTTGCAAGTGCTGGCACAACGTCTCGTAAGAGGTGGCGACGCCCCTAGTCAGCCGAATAAAATCCACCAAGTTAAGAGTAGAGGATCTAATGCTTTCCTGCACCGTCACCTATAGGGAAAGGATGCCCTAATTTGGACACTAAGTACCACCATCTCACATGAGCATTCTAGTCTTGGGATTCTTAGTAATTCCGCTAGCAATACCGAGTATCAGTTGGGTTAGGTAGCCCCAACTAATACCTGCCCACATTGCGCCTAAGCTTAACCCCCTCTGAAACGGGTCTCTGCCGCACTCAGGTTTTCTTTTCCATGGGCGGATAGGTGGATTTAAAGCTCCATAAACAATCAACTTATATGTTTCAAGTTGAAGAATGATCAAGACGGATTATTGGATGTCTACCCCCTTGATCTTAACTTAGACTATAAATTCTTTTGTGGCCCTTGTGGGGAGAATTTAGTGAGTTTTGTTAAGTTAGTTGTAGGTGTCTTTGCTTTTCTTAGTGTGTGGATGTGTGTGAGAAAAAAGTGGACAAGCACATAGTTTGAATGTGTGGATATGCAATGATCCTTTTCAAAATCCCCTATTAAACTATATTGTATTGTTCCTTGCTCAAAATAAAAACATGTGCGGGTATGGGCCGCTTTCTACCTAGTTAATCACTATTATCAACTTAAGGGAGAGGGTGAGTTGTGAATAGATAGTGTTCATATGCTTGCCTAGGATCACTGAAGGGTGCAAAGGTAGTAGAGATTACTTGCTCTTCTATTGACAATTCAATCCTGGTCCTGAAATCCTAGTGCAAAAATTGAACTAAACTAATGAATTTTACACAAGAAAAAAGAAACTAGCTAAGCATGCATGGACTTGGGCCACTTACTTTGGCTAATTATCTAGGTGTGTTGGTACCTAAATTTGCAAAACATAAATTTTTTTTGGAATGCAAGTTAATTTCCCCCCCTACCTAAAATATGTGTGAACTTTGAAAAAATCAACTTGAAATAAAACTAACACTAAGCCTACAAAAAAAGCTAAGAGTGAGCTTTAGCAAGCTGCAAGGTACCTCAACCAGTGCTGGCAGATGTATTATGGGATTTTAGGCACTTTACAAGTGGGAAAAGATAGAAATATGAGAAAAATTTCTCATTCTGTCTTTTGCGCATGAAAGGCTGCAATAGGTGCAATGTCTGCGCATATGTTAGCTCTGAACGCATGCCCTAAGTGCGCCTGTGAGAGGGAAAAGCACGCAAATTCTTGCAAAAGTAATTTTTGGAGCTGTTCTACTTCAATCTGTCACTTGGGATGAACTAGGGACTGAAGGAGGAAAAGGGGGAAATTTCATCCCAACTCCACAGCACAGAAAAAGGTCTCTGCAAAAAGGCACAGCCACATAAACCTGGAAATAAACGTTAGTGGAGTTGCCAATCCTGTGTTAGTGTGTTTGGTGCATGCATGTACGAAATCACACCAAATTAAGGGGTGTGGTTTACCCTCTTAAGTTATTAGTCATAAGAAAAAAAATAAGTGGAGTCAAGCAAGTTAGTGGAACATGCTAGAACATAAACATACTAGATAGAGAAACAGCATGCATATTCAAAACATAAAAATTAAACTAAAAACTAAAAAAAATAAGACAAAAGCTCTAAATAGATTCAAACAATTGCAATAATCCAAACAATCGCACTTTTGGCCCCTCTTATTGAGTGCTGGTAGGAAATGAGAATGAAACTTTAACCCACTTGCCTAAGGGCCCTTAGAACTTGGGTTCTAAGTCCCGATGCAAGGATGTCTTTACTTCCAAGCTTGCCTCGGTGAAAAGTCTCCCTCTCTCTACTATGGTGGAATGAACTTGTTAGATGGCCAACAATTGAGTCCCCTCTATCTCAGCTCTGGATCACACTCTGCTAGTATTTCTTGGGGAAATTTTAGCCAGCATAACAATGTGCTCTCAAGTTGTTCATCTCTTGGTGTCCTTTTATAGGAGAATTAAAATCCTCCTTCCCTCTCTTGGTACATTGTGGATGGTGACCCAAGAGAGGGGGATTATTCCATTATGTGCCACAATTATTCCATTGTGTTCTCCCTTGATGTCCTAAGGAGGCTTTGGTGGATGTCCTTAGGCGGCTTCAAGTGTGAAATCACTGTCCTAGAGTGTGCTTTTTTTGGTTTTGGAAAGTTACTTCCACCACTCCCAGGATTGCGCACATTTCAGATCAAAAGTCACACAAAGGTGTTCTTCTCAAAGGATTATGCATTGAAAAGCATTTATGAATTGCTAAAATTTTATTTTCCCTTAGACATTAGAGAATTTTAAATACTTTCCAGATTCTCTAATGTCTCTCAGCCCTGTAAATCCTTCTGCTTGACATTAAATAATTCCATTTTTGCTTGTACAATTTTCCAGTGTTAACATAGTTAACCAACTTAGTCAAGTTATGGTTAAGCCTACCAGGATCTTTTGGAAGGTGGGGAAGCATGTTTTGAGATATCTCAGGGGCACTACAAAGTAAAGATTATGGTATAGATGAACATAGGGAGTGAAGCTTCAAGGCTTCATCGATGCAAATTGGGAAGGTATACCATCAGACAAGAAGAGCACATCAGAGGGCATCTTCAGCATAGGATCAACAAAAATATATTGGTACAGAAGGAAGCAGAGATTATTTTCACTTAGTTCAATGGAGGAAGAATACATGGTAGCTAGTAAGGTTGCATGCAAGGCCATCTAGATGAGGAAGATACTTGTTGGTTTGTTTGGTCATTAGATGGATCCAACGATGATACATTGCGATAACCAGAGTTGCATAAAACTCTTGGTTAATCCAGTATTCCATGACAGGTCCAAGAATATTGATATCTGGTACCACAATCTCAAAGATTGTGTTCAGAGGTGCATTATGTTGTTGTAATACATTCCCACGGAGGATCAGGATGCAAATATCTTGACGAAGGTGCTGGCGAAGAGATTCAAATATCACAGAGGCAAGATCAAGGTAGCTGATAATCCTTTTCTTATTGAGAGGGAGTGTTGAAAATCAACAAGAAAAATGTGTCTAATTTATTTTTCCCTTAAATAAATTAGACAATAAATTGTAATATTATCTCATAACAACTTGTATTAGCTAACTAAGTCAGAAAGACTGAGTTAGCTCAAGAATTTCGAATTGAGGGTCAAAGGTGAGGCATGTAGAGGGATTCTATTTTTTTGGGGGTCCAGTTGCAATTAACGCACTAGTGTGGTCTGAGTGTAATCAGTTAACTCAAAAGATTTGAGTTAAAATTAGTTTAACTAGTTCTAACTGAGTGATGAGATAGTGAGAGGTCGAGTGAATTAAATTAAATTTAATTCAAAAATAGTGATCAATCATATAACTGGTGATTCACTATTATTAGCTGCATGCATGTCAATTCTGATGAATACCCAATTGAGACAAATATTAAAGGGAAGATAAATATCATTTGTATTATTATCAAACTGCCCAGGTGTAGTTATAAAGCCACGGGATGCCCATGCTAAATTTCGTAGTCAAGAAAGGTTGGAATTCCTATTTAATAGGGATTTATTTGCCTAGGAATTGCGTGAGCAAGGTAGGTTGGAGGAAGGCAAGGAATTGGCTATGTGTTTACCCAATTTTGCCTAGATCAGTGTGAGATGATTGGTAGAATGTAGGAGATTCTTGTGAGTAATAATGCATTGTATTGTTTCATGATTCCTTGGCTTATTATAAAATAAATATAGAGGGGTTTTAAGCATTTGATTTCCCAAGGAAAATCTTGTGTTGTGTGATCAATTTACTTCTTTCTCTTACTTGCATGTGATTGAGCATTCATGTTTTATATTATGCAAATATTGTAAAAGGATTCAGTATCTTTTTTTAGTACATTAAATGATCATATTGAATCCATTGGTATAATTTCTACACATAATATTTTAACATTTAATTATATACATGTACATAATTATTTATTTTAAATATATGTCCTCATGATATTGATATAATAATAGAATAGTAAATGTACATTAACTTCATTAACTCTTAAAAGTAACTAAATTTTCCCAAAATATCATCTTGATTGCTAGAACCTGAACCTTGGACTGTGGTATTATCAAAAATTTCATTCAACAAGCGAGCTAACTGCAAATGGTAAACATATGATACATTTTGGTTAGATTAACACATACATATACACATGTATATGTAAATTACAAATTACATTAAAATATCCACCCTAACTATTAACACATACCGATCCCACACCCTCTTCCTCATGAAGAATTAAGTCTTGCCAACAATTACAACAACCATTTGCATATGATTTAAGCTCCTCAATATTCATGTTATATATCTCCTCATCTGTTTTATATACAAAATTAACACGTGCATTAGCTCGTGCTATTTATCGATTCAAACTGATATCAATTCCACCAAATCCAATCTGGATGTTTTCTATGATGGCATCTCTTCCTTCTTGACTAATTTGAGAAGCGACATCCATCTGTGACCGCAAATTTACCATACGAGAAGGTTGGTTATAATTACTTTCCTTCTGATTTTTTTGGTACTGGGAGAGGTCGATTATTACAAGGTAATTATAACTAGGTTTCATACCCAAAAATAGTTATGTATAAAATAATTTTGCAAAATAAATTGGAACCTCATCATTCCAAGGCAATTTTCCATACGCTGCAAGGAACCTATCATACAAATGGTTGGCTATATTGGCGTGCTTGAAATATTGCACCTTTAACATCTTTCTTTCAACCCTTCTTTGAAATTAAACATAGATTTTTCCATTTCTTTTGTAACCTTGTTTTTCACATCAACACATTTATCGAGGCCCATTACTGCTTCGTTTCTACGTCTCATCATTTCTACAAAGCTATCGGTGGTTGGCCCAAGCTTCATGTAAACATCTAGAAATGTATTTAGAGAGTGCACAAATATTTTTAAGCTTTGCCAACTCTCTGTAGGGAGCTCAAATTCCCAAGATCTTTCCTCAATTTTGAATAAATAATTTGGCACATCTGCAATGTACATTGTTGTAGGTTTGTTTCCGAAGGAAGGTCATCAGGAATTTCAGATGGGTAAGTTGTAGTTGGTGTACAACCTTCTTCTTGAATTGCCCGGTTTCACTTACATCTTTTTCGAGCAATATTTTCACCCTCTGCATCAATATATAAAATTACATAAATTAAAAAACATGTGAAAAAAGTGTACAAATTTGTTTAAACATAAAAAGTTATATAATTTAACAAAATGATGATCATGATAATCCCATTGAGATTGATGACCACATGGAGATGGTTGAGCACCATCATGCCCACATGGATATGGTTGATCACCAACATGGCAACCCATTGATTGGCCACCGGGGGAATGTGTACCACCCTCACATGACAACATTGTGAGCGAATCTGCATAAAAACAAATAGAATTTAATCAATTAAAATATATATGTATGTACATACTTATTATTTTACCTATTTATCATTTAAAAATAAATGTACACACACACATACCATGATGGTGTGAAAAATGGCCCTCCATTGATTGAGTAGATACTCTTTTCATCCCAACTCCTAAAAAAATGAAATTTATTAAAAATTTATTTAACTTACTAAATTGATAAAAAATAAATTCCATATGTATACGCATGTATGTGTATAAAATTATATTCAAATATCATTTAAAAACTTTCATATAAAAATATATACCACTATCATGATGGACATCCCCCGATTCATTTGATATTCTCTTTGATCCATGATCCCCCCCCTCTCGTAGATGCATGAGACTCGACTGATGCTCACCTCGAAGAATCGTGTGGAAAATTTTCATCCATGATCTATGGATATCTATAGATACATAGATACAAGATCTTTAAAAAGTTACCTCTTGCATTTACAATTCCTTTTAAAATTACTATTTAAAAATATTGAACAAATTCAAAAAATTGATGTAATACATAAATGTTGAAGTACAACTTGAACACAAATGTAAAACACAAAACTTGAAGCATAAATTATGTAAAACTCAAAACTATTTAATCACAAATGTTGAAGCGCACAACTTGAACACAAATTTAAAACACAAAACTTGAAGCACAAATTGATCTGTAAAACTTAAGACTATTTAAACACAAATTTGTTGAAGTACGCACATTTTGAAAATTAAATACAAAATTTTATAAAACATGAAGTTCACCAATTTTTTCTTACGTAGTGGGGGAACACTTGGTATATAATTGAAAAAAACACATGGTCATTAAAAACGACACATTTAAAAATAAAAAACACACACATATCAAAGATATCTTACAATATCCATAAATAAATTTTGATGGAGAGCTTCTTAACACTAATTCTTATTTGACACACAAATCTTGAATTGGAATTGCCCCATAAAATAGATCACTAAAATTCCTATTAACATTTTTACAATGTCTTATAATAAATGATTGAATTTGTCTAACAATATTGTTTGCTTTTCCATGTAGTTGTTTTAACCTCTCCTTCTTAACTTGGTGCACAACTTTAATCTAGTTGTACACAAGTTAAGAATTGGTGAAAACTACAAGTCCATTGGATCCATACTCCCTAAATGTTCATAAGCCTCCTATCAATGCAATATAATATGCTTCATTGTTTGATTTTCTTCCAGGTACATCCATTTTCCTTTGGAGGATTTATTCGACGTGATATTTCATAGCACATAAGTAATCACTGCTTGCCCTGGATTGGGATGACAATAAACATCTATGCATAATATCCATTTTTCAACCATGTTTAGTGGGATTTATGATCCCTGAAAAAAGAAAATTCAATAAAATATTAAATTTATTTATTGAAAATTCCTTACTTTATGGGAGATGACATACATGGTTTCCAAAAACACCAGGGTCCTCCCTGCATTTAGCTAAAGGTTTTATAATATTTTTCCACCAATGAAAAGGAGAGTAACAACACATCTTAGCCTAACTACAGCATGGCTAGATTAATATTTAATATCTACATTGGCATCTAGTCATGGTAGTTCGGGATGTGTTATTATTAATTAAATGGTGAGAAACATTCCACTTCTAGCATATACCATGCATAAAACAAATTATGGGTTGAGCATGCCTTCATGGTAGTAGGAAGCATAATATCACATTCATATAGGTTCTATATTAGCTGGATATTCACATGCAAAGAATTTAAATTGAAGGTAGAGTTCTCAATGGCATAAATCACTTTCATATAGATTCAAAATAGAATGAAATAGATACTACGTAGGATTCTCCAAGGGTATGTTCATATGAGGCAACGAACATGTTTATATGTGTTTATTTGTGAATTGTTCATAAATTTTTGTGTTTAGATGCATATTTTTTTTTTGGTCCTTGAGTCTTTCATTATTTATTTTCAAGCTTGAAATCAGATTAAGCATCTTTTACCTTAGCGAAGCTACTCTAATAACTAATTTTCCAAATAACCATGCAGTTCCGACCAAAATTTTTCACAAGCACAGTCTACATATGTGTGGATTGTAATTGCCATAAAATAAGTTTTTGTGTTCAGATGTAATTTTTTGTTTTGGTCCTCAGGAACACTGACATACATATCAGTTGTCCATGCAGTCTATTGTTGGTTATCATGGCTCCTTAAGTAAATATAGTAAATGGGTCAATCAAAATGATTTTGGTACAAAAAACAATATTTCGACTGCATATAAATGTGATCTATCTTCATAGTTTTTAGAAAGCAAAGTAGACTAGTATCGTATTATACAAATATGAAATGTAGAGTTTACTTACAACAATTTTTTCATATACGTTATCTTAAAAAATCTAAAAATTACAGTTGATATGAAATTTTGACATACATAAGTATGGTCCGCCATTTAAATTGGAATTCAACATGTTTGAAACTAAATTTTTGTTAGTAGTCATGCTCAGGAATAATTTGTACATGTTTCCTTATTATTAAAATTTTCTTTTTAAATATCAGGTTGGAGCCTGTAGATCACAAGTTGTTGAAGGTGAGTGTTACACAACAATTTGTCACTGTCCCTGCAATCCCTCACCTCGCATATTGGAGGGTCTTTCCCATCACCTGTGAGCAGTTTCATCCTCTGCAAGCACCTTCCCTACATCCTTCTATACAAGAACATCATTTCTCCTGCAGAAGACTTTCTCAAAAAGCCTATAAAAACCCATGTTTTGGCATTGGCATGGGTAGCCAATTCATCCCTCGCACCAATGTGGAGGAAGTACACTAGAGGTCGCGCCAACTGGTGCTATGTCCCTTTGTTGTACCCACGCCAGCCTTTTTGGGAACATTTTTTAACAAACTAGAGGCGGAAGTTTCCTTCAACCACCTCTAGGATGAGTCACAAGAAGTGGTTAACTAGATGAACCACGGATCTCTCTCTTTAGGTAGTGGTTTCCTCCTCTTATGTGAAACTCCTAAAAGATAGGTCTCCCTTTCATGATAATAGGGATCCTAACCTCTCCCTCTCCCCCTATATAAATGAGATTTCCCTCATCATGAAAGCTAGCTGAACAAGAGGATTATGTAGCTGGAATGCTGAACATGGAGAACTAAGCCATAGTTAAATAACTGAGAAGGTAGATCAAGAAGGAAGTCCATCAAGAGGTCCCTTATCTCGTCTGAATTCCCCGACGAGCTTTGAGACGTGCTTCGCTTGAGCCCTGTTGGAGGAGACTACAGCGTCAGAGCATGGTTGTATCTCTTCTTTCTACCTTAACATAAGTGACTATTGTCTGTTTCCCGTCTTGTGTTTTGTTTATATCAAATGCAATATGCTAGTCTTCTATGACTGATTAGTAGATGTTGAATGGAATTAGTATATTGTATGTGGTTGTTGTTTTATTATCTTTGTGTAGGTGTCCAAGCGTGATAGGCAGAAGGATTGTGACTTGTATTCGATCAGGAGCGAACGAATCTCATCATCACTATAGGCGTCAACGTTAGCGTTGGACCACAAGTAGGCCATCTTGTCGTATCCTTATCCATTTAAGTATCTAGGAACCTACACTCTAGCATGATTCCTTGTTTCTAGACCCACCCTAAGGCTAGTGTGATCGCCTCTATCCGCAGAGGGGATTTACCTAAGTAACAATGAGTTAGTGAGGCTAGGTGAGAATTTGGTGCAGACTTCTGAAGGAACATGTGATATTACAATGGAACTTTGTTGAGAATTTCAAGATAAATTTCTCCAGCATATTGACTTAGGAGGGGTATCTTACATAAATTTAATTTAAAAGGGAAAATAGTTTTGGACAAATTAGTTTGTTATTTTTTGCATTTTTTGAAATAAATAAACATGCTCAATCTTGGTTTATGATTCATTTAGTCAAATTCATACAATTTCCTTTTAATGGAACACTATTTGACTTCTAGTTGGTAATCCCGAATCTTCTAGTTTGCATCCTGTATATTTAAAGTTTAGCTACTTTTGTGTAATTTGTGCTAGCTATACTTTTGAGTCCCATTGATCAAATTTGCGAAATGATAGGGTATATAATTCCATGACCATATTGTTGAATTCCAGGACATGAATAAACTGCCATGTATCGGACATCATGTTATTACGACTGCCATTAACCCAGATAGATATACTAGGGAGTACATAACATACTAGATGAATTACAATCCATACTAAGCGAGTTAGTACTACGACATCATGGACTGGACATAATCCTGGGGATATTCACTTACCATTGTCTTCATGGGATGAAGTGAAAACTACAGTACAACAAAATTTTCTTCCCCCAGCAGAGTTTAAATGTAAATACATTTCATAGGGAAAAGAGAAGGTTACAATGATAGAAATTTATGAAGGTACTTCTGATCCTTTTGTTCACATTGATAACAACATAACTCGACTACACTGCCCACCTTTTACTGGTTAGTAAATTGAATCTCCATGGCTAGAAATTGCTAAACTATGAACTGAATTTACACTATTTACTAGTTAGTGAACTAAATCTCCGTTTCGAACTTCGAATTAACGGATTAATCGACAAAGTGTTGAGCTGAAAGTTGAAATCAAAGTCATTTTAAGTTTCAATTTTGCCTATTTTTTGACACCTTTCCCAGGCCTTACCTCCCCTATTTTTTAACTCCTTCCACCACTAATTATGCTTAGATCAGCTATATTGTTTAGTTTTGGCTAAAAGGGTGCTATAAGCTTAAGGTATGTCAAATTAACATAACAAGTGTCATTTTTCCTTGAACTTGGAGTATTCTTTGATCTAGCTATATCTTTATTGAATTACCACTCCAACTGATCTAGAGCTCATGTGCATATTTTATTTGATTCGAAACATCTCCTCAAATTCCTTAAGACAGCTCATGCGGCCACATTTCCTACAGAAGCTCCAGAATTCCTGCAGACGCCGATTTCCTGCAGTCGTCCTGATTTTCTGCAATGAAATCAATGTTTGACTATGTTCTACTTATTTCTAGATCAAGTAAGAACATGGGTTTTGTGGGGAATTTGTCAGAAATGGAGGTTGTCCTATTGGTTGCTTCGAACCTCCTTCTGAAACAACCCAAACCTACAGAATGCTTCTCATGACCACATGAGGAGGCAACTTCAGCTATGTACCAGAAATCGTCCAATCCATGCTTTCAGTTATGGATTAGACTCAAGAGAAGCTAATTTTGATGATGGAGCTGTATTGTTGACTGATAGCTTAGATTAATAATTTTCCCTATTCGAGCCAAATATGGGCTTTCGAGACTGTAAAATCAGATGTATTTCATTTTGTAAAGGGTTGTTGGGTTGGGATTTATGTTGTTAAGAAATATATCAGATTGTAATTGGCTGTATACTTTCAGATTAATATAATATCTTATGTTCTGTCTACTTTTCTGATTAATCTCTTCGAGTTTTGAAGGGGTTGTCAGTGAGGGAGGGCCCCCTTTTCTCACAACTCTTGTAGCGTAGTGTGTGTGTGTTTAATTTTTTTTTTATGCAGTAATAATTCTTTTACATAGCTAATGAACTCTTTCTAAAGTTTTAGCAGCAGTTTGTTAGTTGGTTAAATGATTAAATTTCATATGTTAATGTATTAATTTCATTTGATCAGAGCTTGGATTTACGTTGTCTAAGTTGGTTTCTTGATTGTGGTAATTTGATATTTTATCTTTTCATGGTCAATATTAGCAATACCGAGAGCTGTAGAGGGATGTTGTAGTCCACTCCATAGCCTTTGCTACTAAGTATTGATGTAAGAAAGAGGCATTAGTTGGTGTGTGTATTAATAGTTAATATATGAAAACTTGTAGTAATAAGCCTGCATATATTTCTCATAGTATCTCACAAGCTTTTCTACCCAGCTAGGTTGAAAATTTATGATTGGAAAATTATAAGCCTATAATTTGACTCAAAATTTTGGCGCCGTTTCTGGGAGGTGCTAAGGGATGTTAATAAAAGTGTTTTAGTTTGATTTTGTTTTTGCGGGACTAGGGGAGTCGAAGTGATAAGACAAAGGGCAAAGCCCAGGCACCCACATAGGTCATAAATTTGCCTAAGCCACGTCATGATAGTTTGGTAAGTAAAATTTTTGAATTTGTTTGTATAATAGATGAATAGGGTCCAATATTTTCAAATTATTTTTGTGGTGGTGTGAGCACCACTTCATTTACTAATACACTAGCCATAACAAGGAAGACTGCAAGAAATAAGGCAGAAAAGAAAGAAGAATTAAAACATGAGTTCTATAGTTGTGAGCAGGTTAATATTTCCACAGCAGAATCCTCTGTTGGAAAATCTTCTATTGCTGCCCATCTCAAATGTCCCCTTACAAGGAAGAAAACATATCTACTCAGTGGTCAGCCAGAAGAGGAATTCCTCATGAATCCTATCATAGAGCCAGGGTTCCATACCATTGATTATGAAGAATTTGTAGCCTTCAAGGTCCCACTCTTTCTTGGGCTGATATGGATCATCTAGAAGGCACTAATGAGAATGAGGAAAACTAGTCACATTTGACTTTCCTATTAGGGAGACTGGTGGAGCTACTCATATGAAAAAAATTCCCCCCTCAGCCTTACCTAACTTTCCTGGTGCCTATAGTGAAGATCCTAATGGCTTCGCATTTGAATTCGATGTATTATGTAGAAGCTATGACTATTCTTCCAATGCTTAGAAGTTGAAGTTATTTCCTGCCACATTGAAGGATGCAACTCTCAGGTAGTTTATGGGGTTGGGATCAAACTCCATTACAAATTGGGATGAAATGAAGAAGGTGTTTCTGAAAAAGTACCAAGACTTTTGTAAAACTAGGGATCTCAGGGAAGAAATATTTGGCATGACTCAGAAGGAAGGGGAGAGCCTTGAAGATTTGGTGGAAAGATTCCAATATAACCTACAAAGATCTAAGATGAATCAATTAGATCAAGAGACCAAGAGAACCATTTTGCTTACAGAAATTAGATCAGATTATTTTGAGGTCTTAAATTTAATGGGAGCAGGTGATGTATCAAATTTGAGTTATGATGATGTGTGTGAGCTTTGTAGAAGATATTCCAGAGGGAATTCCAAGGTTGTAGGAGGGTCAAGAGACACTTCTTCTAGGCTTGTTAAATTAGTTGCTAGAGTTGGAGTAACCCAAGCTGAAATGGGTAATTTATTTGAAAATTAAAAAAATGATATTCTTATCACTTTGTCTTCACAATTGGATGTTTTGCAGGCTAAGAAGAGACATGAGAAACATGATGAACTGGAGAAAGCCTTGGCCAGGTTCTACTCCAAATGTAGGAAGAAACATGCTCTAAGGGAATGCCTTGCTGACAGTATAGAGGTATGTCGAATTTGCGAAGCTGAGAATTCCACTGATCAATGTCATTCTCTACCTGAAATTAAAGCAGAGTATATAGTAGATCAAGGAGTTTTCAATGCACTTTATGCAATGGCACCTCAAAAACCATGGCAGCCACGTCCTGCAGGTATGTCACAATCGCATTTTCAATTTCCTTATGCTCAAAATCAGATGTGGAATATTCCAATGCCCTGGCAGCCTTGGCCCCCTCAATAACCTTGGCAGGGGAACTATTCTTAACCTAATACACAAAGTTTCCCAGCTCAAAATTTTTATCCTCCACAGCCCACACCGCAACAAACAGTACAACCACAACATCAGCTTCAATTGACTACCCCACCAAATCAACCTCGTCCTACACAGCTACCGGCTCAACCAGTGTCTAACCCTAACAATAAAATCATCCAATCCACTCACAATATTGGATTGGTCACTTATCCCACTTTTTCTACCTAATGTATTGCACCACAGTCGCTGCAGGAAATTTATGTCCCTGTGTTACAAGAATTTCCTATGTCGCTATAGGAAATTTATGTTCCTGTGTTGTAGGAATTCCTTGTGCAGCTGTAGGAAATTAAACTTAGATCAGGAAAAGTTGTGACTCGACCTGAAATAATTAAAGAGGTTGTAGAGGAAGATACCCTGTAAATACCATAGGATGAAACCGCACCTAAACCAGCAAAACCATCTACCTCAAGGCCATAAGAATCTTACTCAACCCATACGGTCCAGCCTCCTTTTCCAGAGAGGTTGGAAATGGAAATAAAAACAAAACAACCCGAGTTTGATCTTGTGTCTAAACTGATAAATATGTGCATTAATATCCCATTACTACAAGAAATCAAGGATATCCCAATATATGCCAAAAAAGTGAAGGAACTATGTACCAAGAAACCAAGGAGACAAAAGAAAGAACCCTCTACAATTCAAGTAGGTGGAAAGCTTGCAAGTTTAATGTCCACTGGATTTGTTACTGAAAAATATGCAGACCTGGGAATCCCCATGGTTACCACCTTTATCAATGGGTATCCCATAAAGAACGCTTTGATTGATTTGGGTGCATCCATTAATGTGATGAATATGGATACTTTATCTTATATAGGATCCTTTGAGTTATTATCCACTCCTACCATGTTAGAATTAGCAGATAGGTCTAAGGTAAAGACAGAGGGAGTACTAGAAGAAATTTTCATCTCATTGGATTCTTGGGAGTACCTTGGAGAATTTTATGTTATTCAACCCAAAACCAACTTGGGAGTGCATCCATTGATCTTGGGGAGGCCGTGGTTAGCAACAACTGATGCCTACATAGGGTGTAGATCTGGAAACATGACCATCACTCATGGAGCTAAAACAAATCACATCTATTTTTATCCCCTCGCTAAACCCCTCTTGAGATTGAAGAATACACATTGGGTTGAAGAAGAAGAGCATGATTAAAAGTGTACCTGACCAATTTTAACAATAGCCCAAGTCATGAGTCTTAAGGAAAATTCTGAGGAAAATCTGATAAATTGTTGTATCTCTAATCCTAATTTTCCACAGCATTTAGAAAAACAGTCTAGTCATAATTTAGATATAATTACCGATCTGCAGGATTTTTATGAACATAGTACAGCTTCTGAATTACATTAATCCCTCTTATCTGCATTCCCTGAATATTCAAGGACTAAATGGGGAGTAAGGTAGTGGAAAATTTTCCCAAAAGTATTTAAACATTAATTTTGCCTTAACTCCTGAACAAGAAAAACAATTAATTCAAACATTGAAAAAAAATTATGATGCATTTGCATGGGAATATACAGATATGAGGGTCATTCACCAAGACACATTCATTCATCATATTTATATAGAATAAAATTCTAGGCCTGTGAGACAACCACAAAGGAGGATGAGCCCCACTTTAAGGGAAATTTTAAAAGATGAATTGCAGAAATTGTTAAATGTAGGGTTCATCTATCCTATCTCAGATATCCAGTGGGTATCCCCACTATTTATTGCCCCTAAGAAGAATGGTAACTGGCGAGTGTGTATATATTACAGGGAACTAAACAAAGCTACATTAAAATACCATTTCCCTTTACCATTTATAGACCAAGTACTGGACACCCTAGCAGGGAAAAAGTATTTTTCCTTCCTAGATGGGTTCTGCAGATACAATCAAATTAGGATAGCTCCAAAGGATCAAGAAAATACAACATTTACATGTCCCTAGGGTACCTATGCATATAAATTATTACCATTTGGTCTATACAATGCACCAACCACATTTCAACGGGTGATCCTTGGTATTTTCTCCGATCTTTTACATGATTGTGTGGAAGTTTATATGGATGATTTTACAGTCATGGGTGATACTTTTGAAGAGGCTTTACATAATATTGAAAAAATTTGCAGAGATGTAGAGAAAATAATATTTCATTAAGTAATGAAAAATGTTTTATGATTATGACTGAAGGTATTGTTTTGGAACATCATGTTTCTACTGTAGGAATTAAGGTTGATCCGACAAAAAATGAAGTTATTGTAAAGATACCCCAACCAACCAGTAAAAAGGGAGTACAAAGTTTTCTTAGACATGAAGGCTACTACAGAAGGTTTATTGAAAATTTTACCAAGATAGCCTCTCCATTGTTCAAATTATTGACTAAAGAATATGAATTCCATTGGAATGATGAGTGTCAAGCTGCATTTGATAAACTCAAGGAAAAGCTTTCTTCAGCGCCTATCTTGAGAGGCTCAGATTGGAATTTTCCCTTTCATATTGCCACTGATGCCTCTAATTTGGCCATAGGAGAATTATTGGGTCAAAAGGAGGATCATGTAACCCATGCTATTTATTTTGTTAGTAAAAACTTAACTCCTGCAGAACCAAAGTATACAGTAACTAAAAAAGAATTCCTTGTTGTGATTTATGCTATTAACAAGTTTAGACATTACATCACAGGTTATGAAGTTTTTGTGCACACGAATCATTCTGCTATTTGTTTTCTCATGAATAAACCAGTCACTAATGGAAAAATTGCTAGGTGATTGTCACTGTTGCTACAGGAATTTGACATCATAGTACAAGATAGACTGAGAAAATAAAATCAGGTAGCTGATTTCTTGTCTAGGCTTAACCATGCAGGTGAGGATTTTCCTGTTATTGATAAATTTCTAGATGAAAATTTGTTTGTCATCTCTGTTAAAATGCCTTGGTTTTCAGACATGGCTAATTACCTTGCTATAGGAAAGTTGCCACCTTACTTTTCATCTAATCAAAAAAAGAGAATTATTAGGAAATCGATGATTACTCTTGGATCAAGAGAGATCTCTTTTTCAATAGACCTAATTTGATTATTCACAGGTGTGTTAGAGAAGATGAGATCTATGACATCTTGAGAGCCTATCATGATGAACCTTGTGGAGGACACTTTGTAGAAAATCAGACAGCATATAAGATCCTTCGCTTGGGTTATTATTGGCCAAGTATTTTCAAAGTTTCAAAGGAGTATGTTCAGAAGTGTGATAAATGCCAAAGAATGGGGTAGCTTGTACATTCAAACGAGATGCCTTTGCAGCCACAGGTTCTCATAGAACCCTTCGAGAGGTGGGATCTTAATTTTCTAGGTCCCATCAATCCTATGTCCAACGATAAGAAGTATATCTTGGTTTGTACTGATTATGTTACAAAGTGGGTGGAGGCAAGAGCACTACCTAGAGAAATGGAGAAAGCAATGGTAGATTTTCTTTTCTCTGATATTTTTGTGAGATTTGGAGTACCTAGGGAAATAGTTACTTATCAAGGTACTCAGTTTGTGTCTAAGCTTATGTAGGTAATTGTGAAAAAATATAAAATTACCCACCGGAAGTACACCCCTTATCATTCACAGGCCAATGGGTAGGTGGAATCAACCAATAAGGTGTTGGAGACAATCCTTACCAAGACAGTGCAATTACACAAGAAGGATTGGTCTGACCGACTTCCTGATGCATTGTGGGCTTACAGGATCACATGGAGGGGTACCACTGGCTTCTCTTAGTATGAATTAGTGTATGGAAAACAAGTTTTGTTGCCGATTGAATTTCAGATCATAACTCTCAATATGGCAGTAGGTTTGGGTATAGACCTTGATGAAGCACAACAACAGAGAATCTTGTAGCTTAATGAGTTGGATGAGATCAGACAGGATTATTTTCAGCATACTGACTTGATCCAACAAAAAAGGGCTAAATGGAACAACATATACATAAAAAAGAAACAATTCAAAGAGGGATACTGGACATTGTTGTATGATTCAAAATTTAAAAACTTTAAAGGGAAATTCAACACACATTATCTAGGCCCCTATGAGATCGAGAAAGATTTTGATAATGGATCTGTTTGGATTAAAACTATTGATGATGGGAATGTTACCTTCTTGGTGAATGGGAACAGACTTAAGCTATATCAAAAACCCCAATCCAAGTAGGAATTTGTGGAAGAAATTGTGAAGAAGAAAGAGCTGGAGATGGTAAGGGAAGGGATTATTCCTTCCACTATCTCTTCCTAAATTTCCTCCTGATATAATGAGCTCACTTTGTTCTGCCTCATGCTCAGTAAACCATGAGAGGAATTTCTATTGGGTATAGGTTTATTCTTTTTTCTGGGCCCAATAGACTAATTAAGGAAAGTAGCCCCCTGGAGTCTTCGTTTTCAGTATTCAGGCTCTCTAAAATTGAAATCTGGCAAGCATGGACTACCACTGGGCTCATTAAAAACACAGATTAGTAGATCCTTTAGGATCCTCTTAATAAAATTTGTTTTTCTGTTAATATGTGGATTGCTCATGTTGGACTGATGTGGGATTTCTTAAGGCCCTCCTTCCAACAATCTTGGCCCATCGACATCAGCAACTTATCTAGTGCAGGATTAGAGCCTTGTGATGCCTTAAAGCTTGTATGCCCTAATGACAGGCTATCTCACCAGCAACAATGGAGAATCATTATGGCTCCTTTACTACTGGATCCTACAGGGGGTTCGACAGCAGCTCATAAATTCACACCTGATAGGATGCATCATGGTACCTTGGTCCTCACTCTCATTAATGGTGATGGGCCTCGCATTGGTTAACATTGACCTCAATGGTTGGTAATCAAATGAGATAATTACACATTCAACATCAACACCTTCATTCATGTGCAATGGAATGTACATAAACAGTGGAGAGAATGGTTTCTTACAGAAGGTTCGACAAACAAAGTTTCAATTCTTGCAGAATATTCAACAGTTACTTCAATTCCTACAGAAAGTTCGACAGACAGTTTCCATTCCTGCAGAATTCTCAACAGTCAAATTTCAATTCCTACCGAACATTTTACAGGCACAATTCCATTTCCTACAGCAACGCCTTGGTTTCCTGAAAGACAAAGGTATAGACAGAACATTAGTTTAAATCATTTGATATAGTACTGACGGTCAATATTGATCGAAGTCATGAATTATGTGATCATGTGTTTGATGTAATGTTAGTAAGTTATCATTTCAAGGACAAGAAACATCGTCAAAGGACTGGACCTTTGGAGGTAAGCTTGGTAAGGTACAACCAGTGATAAGATGCTTGAGGTAAGGTATAATGACGCTTTAATTTTTTTTTTTAATTTGCATGAATTAGGCTATGGTAACCCTTGTGGAAAAACACTGTTGTAAGCCGTTGGGACATAAATTCCATGACCTATCATCATGATTCTACCATCATGATGGTTTTATTTCTGAGGTTCGTCCTGCAGGTCGAATCATGATGGAAATCATGATCACGACCTGCCTTTCGAAAATCATCGTGCTTTTCGATCTTTCCCATTTAATCCTTTTCCTTGTCAAGAAATCCGTTGCAAAGTCTTGGTCTGTATTCCCATAAACTGTGTTCATTATTTTCTCCCGTCTGAATTCCTATGAGCCACATTCACTTTGTCCCTTCCTTCCTCATACGCTTTGTCCATTTCCTCCTCCACCATGTCTAAACTACAAGCCCCTGTTCACCCACAAAGTCTGATAAAAAGAAAGGAAATTCACATGGTCTGGACAAGGGAAAAGAGAAGGTGGAACCGGCCACATTCATTGAGAAGGACACTATGTCCTTTGAGGGTCCTTCGCTGTAGGAAATAAGAAATGAAACCATGGAAGAGCAGCAAGGGCAGGTGGACCTTAGTGTGCCCCAATCTTCCCAAGGACATCATGAGGGGGAAGTAACTCCCCAGAGGAAGTGGTATCGATAGGCATTGGAAGAGACCATTAAAGAGATCATTATTTTAGAGTAGGCCTTAAGAAAGGAAAATGTGGCCTTGAAAGAGAACAACCTTAGAATGCATAAAGAACATGAGGAGTGGTATGAGAAAGCGACCCACATTATGAAAAAGAAGTAGGCTCAAATAAACCATATGAAGAAGAAGAAAGAGATATATAGGGGTCATATTCAGGTGGAGTCTAGTCGGGCTGAGTTGGATCATATGGATGTAGTAACTGCGGCCCAAGACAAAAACTAACTCTTTGTTTCGGAGGCTACCACATTTTTGCTTGCATAGGGACATGCAAGAATTTTGATGTGGGGGAGATGTTAAGTCTCAATTTTGCCTATTTTTTGACACCTTTCCCAAGCCTTACCTCCCTATTTTTGAACTCCTTCCACCCCTAATTATGCTTATTTTGGCTATATAGTTTAGTTTTGGCTAAAAGGGTGCTATAAGCTTAAGGTATGTCAAATTAACATAATAGGTGTCATTTTTCCTTGAACTTGAAGTATTCTTTGATATAGTTGTATCTTTATTGAATTACCACTCCAACTGATCTAGAACTCATGTGAAAATTTTATTTGATTCAAAATAGCTCTGCAAATTCCTGAGTATAGCTCGTGTGACCACATTTCTGATAGAAGCTCCAGAATTCTTGCAGATGTCGATTTCCTGCAACTGTCCTGATTTCCTCCAACAAAATCGGCGGTTGAAAATGTTATACTTATTTCCTGATCAAGAAAGAACATGGGTTTTGTGGGGAATTTGTCGCACATGGAGGTTGTCCTATTGGTTGCTTCGAACCTCCTTCTGAAACAACCCAAACCTATAGACTTCTTCTCATGACCACATGAGGAGGTAGCTTCAACTATGTAATGGAAATCATCTAATCCATGCTTTTAATAATGGATTAGACTCAAGAAAAGCTAATTTTGATGATCTGGACATGTATTATTGGCTAATAGATTATATTAGTAATTTTCCTTATTCGAGCCAAATATGGGCTTTCGAGACTACATAAAATTAGATGTATTTCACATTATAAAGGGTTGTTGGGTTGGGATTTTTGCTTATCAGCAATATATCAGATTGTACTTGGCTGTATACTTTTAGATCAATATAATATATTATGTTTTGTCTACTTTTCTGATCAATCTCTTCGAGTTTTGAAGGGGTTGTGAGTGAGGGAGGGCCCCCTTGCTCACAACTCCTATGGCGCAGTGTTTGTGTGTGTTTAATTCTTTTTTATGCAACAATAATTATTTTACGTAGCTAATGCACTCTTTCTAAAGTTTCAACAGCAGTTTGTTAATTGGCTAAATGATTAAATTTCTTATGTTAATGTGTTAATTTCATTTGATCAGAGCTTGGATTTACATTGTCTACGTTGGTTTCTTGATTGTTGTAATTTGATATTTATCTTTTCATGGTCAATATCAGCAATCATGAGAGCTATAGAGGGAGTTGTAGTCCACTCCATAGCCTTTGCTGCTAAGTATTGATGCAGGAAAGAGGCATTAGTTGGTGTGTGTATGAATAGTTAATTTATGAACACTTGCAGTAATAAGCCTTCATATATTTTGCATAGTATCTCACAAGATTACCTACCCTAGGTTGACAATTTATGATTGGCAAATTATAATTCTATAATTTGACTCAACAGTTGTGCCGGAATTAAAAGGTATAAGGTACACATTTTATCAACCATCGCAAATCTAACCGGTAAGGTTACCCTTCCTCATCCATCACTTTAAAATTTGATCGCAAGAGGTATGATATACCTATTGTAAAAGGTTTTGATAATCACTAATTAAAAATATTACAGCAAGATAAAAATATGAGAGGTATTTTTGTGCTGCAGGTGACGAGGATTTGCTAATACTTATAGTAGCAGATCAACTCATTACTTAATCTACACCATACGTTATTGTGCAAACAGTTCACTAACTCCGACTTGATTTATGCACCATGAGTGGAAATATGTGTTTGTGATTGTAGTCTAACAAAGTACTTCTTAAATTAGGAGAGAAGCTTATCATATTTGCATGAGGAGAGATGGAAGCATGGGAAGGCATATTTAGTGCAATAGTGAAAATTTCATTGAGTTTTAGAACAGAGGGCTGCAGAGTAGAGGAGAGAAGTTAAAGTTGAGAGTATATTTACACCATATATTAAGGTCATTTCCCACAACATAAATTGGAAATTTCATTGACGGTAATCCTCAATCATAAAGTTACTCAAAGCGAGAAACTAAAATAATGCATCCTATACATAGAACCCAAAGCTTTTAAGGTCTGACACAATACACATGTTTCCCTATTTTTTTCACTTTACAGGTGAAAAATCAATTATTCATAAAAAACTAAAACAATATCATCAATAAAACTGCAAAGAGAAACATGTTTTTTTGTAGTTTCGGAACAAAGTTAAAAAATTAATAAAGTAGAATGACATAAATATTTTTTTTGGAATATGTCCACTTATAAGGCATGTAATGAATGAAATTATTTTTCTACAGTATGAACAAATTTTTTTGTACTCTATAGAAAAAATGAGGAAAAATGTGTAACTGAGATAAACATAGACAAAAGGAACAGGAATTTCAAGAATGTAAAGTAGACTATGTACCTAATCTTTTTATAATGAAAGGAAGACGCATTTTTTTCTTAAAAAAAAAACAACAACTTGACAGAGAAATACAAGTGGAATAGATCATTTTTTGCAGGCATTGTAGGAATCAATAGACAAAGTTTTTGCATGAATACTTACATCATTCGAATGCCAAGGAGATGAGGATGCCGAGGAGGAGAGGAGGCCGAGGAACCTGACGAAGAACACTGAGGAAGAGGACAATGAGGAGACGAGGACACTAAGGAATATCACGACGACCACGAAAAAATACTGCAAACTAAAAAAAACCATAACAAAATTAATATAATATCAACCCTTAAAATGAAAAAACCCAACAAAAAATTGGAACAAAATCACATCATACTCGCTCGCTATCGTTGTTGGCTCAGAAAATTCCTCTAGTAGATCCTCCAATGGTAAACTAAATGTGAAGTAAACCTTTCTATGGTCTTAGGGCTATTATATTTATAAGAAATAGTTCGGCCGAAGTAAATTTTCAGTTTTCCCACCTCTGGCCAAAATTATGATTAACAATCGATGTCAACAAAAACAACAGAAAAAGTTTGGCCCAATTATTTTTAAATGTTCACCCCAAAATACAGGAATTTCTACCGAAAAAGTGCAATTGTGTATTTTTCGAGTGCATTTCTCAAAAAAGTGTAACCCACCTTCGCGTTTCCACCCAACTATAATTGTATGGGTACTATTTCTTTGTTCTCCCTCTGGGATCATATTATATATCGCAACCACTTGAGCCCCAATATGTTTTGGATTGAAATCAATGTACTGAAATTCTTTTTGATTCCTCCCAATCCAAATCTCCTAACATATAAGCAATGGGATGTTCCATAGCTTATTTGTATACGCCTCACTCCACCATGTCTTCCAAGCTTAATTAAAATATTCTCCCTACCATCTGATACACACAACTATGGCTTGATAGAACAGATTCCAAATCTGTGTAGCATAAGGACAAAAAATAAACAAATGATCTATAGTTTCCACTACTCCTTTACATAAAGCACACCCATATGGTCCATTAAATTATCTCTTTTTAATATTGTCTCTGGTTGGAAATTTATTTTCTAACAAACACCATAAAAAAATGTTGATTTTGTTGGACTCTTTAATTTCCATATGTGTTTCCACCACCATAATTGTACCTCTATCTCTTTATCAACGAAAACATGAATATATCCTTCTCTTGGGATATATTTCCTCTATGAAGAATGTATCCAAATAATTTCATCCTCCCTATCATGAATCCTTACATGTGAATTTGATAGATCGTTGGTGTAGGGATTATAGTATTGATATAATTGGGTAGGTAACTTTAATTCCTGAGCCGATAACCAACGCTATCCCCAAATGGTTGTGTTATCCTGATCAAAAAGTTGATTTAAATTTATTTTTCCTTGCATGGATAGGAATTTCACCAGTTCAAGGGGGAAGGATGTGTTGACCACCACATCCAGGCCATGGGTCGATCCCAATTTGGACCCACTCTCCCGATCTAACTCTCCATGTTAATCTAGATCCAATGATACTGAACGGGTCTAATATTGCCTTCCATATCATCTATATATTTTTTATGCTCTTATTTTGAAGGTAGATCTAGTATTCCACTATTAGAGGGTATATATATTTCCTAACAACAACCTTTTTCCATAAACTAACGATAGTTAATAATATCCATCCCACTTTTGCTGCTAGTGCTTGTGAGAAACATAATAATTTTCTTAAACCCCATCCTACCCACTTTTTGGGAAGTGTTATCCTATCCCATCTTACCAAAGAAAAATTTCAGCCTTCTTTGGATCCCCTACACAAAAATCCACAACAACACTTTTGAATCAGGTTCAGGATACCCTTGGGTATCCATGATAAAGACATGCAAAATACTGGGATGGCCTCCAAAACAGATTTTATGAGAACCAACCTACCTGCATGAGATAACCACCTATGGCTCCATACATTGAGTCTTTTCTCAAAATTTTCCAACAACCACATCCAATCAAATTTTTTTTAATCATTCATTTTCATATGGAAACCCAAACACTTAATCCCTTCATCAAAATTTATAGATTGAAAAGGAAAATGACCTAGAGCATATGCCATATCGTCCCTAGAGCATCCAATTGTAGAGAGAGTGGATCTATGATTATTTGTATCCATGTATGTAACCTTGTAGAATAAAAAATAACACTTTTAAAGCTACAATATCCCTACGTGATCCATCTAGAAAAATGAGAACATCATCTACAAAGAGTAGATGAGTCAAATTTATATCACCTCCCACCATATCACCCTTCAAACCACCCCTTCTTTCTTCCTCCCTTACAAATATGCTTAAGTCTTACATATAAACAAAAATAACAAAGGGCGTGATGGGAATCCCTGATGGATTCCCATCTCAGCATGAAAAATGCAGACATTAGGACATTAACTAAAACAACTAACGAAGCAAATGATATTCAACACATTATCAAATTTATAAAGCTAATGTGAAAAACCAAATGAGTTAGCAACATTCTAATTATATAAATCCAATTGGCTCTATCGTAGGCTTTTGAAGATCAATTTTTATAATCAAACCTTTCAATTTTTTAGTATTTAGACTATGAAGCCATTCACGTGCCACACCAATGGCTTCATTTATTTTTCAACCCTCTAGAAAGGCAAATTTTTCTTTTGTCATATGTTGTGATAAAATAGGTTTGATTCTATTTTATATGATTTTTGTAGTGATTTTGTATATACAATTACATAGGGATATAGGTATGTAATAATTAAATGACCTTGGATCATTAGACTTTGGAATGAACACTATGAATGTAGTATTGAAATTCTCATACATCTACTCGAAGGTTCTACATTCCCCAGTTACCTTTAACAAATATGTCCTAATAACTTGTAGAATTGAAAAAAAAATTTCTACTGGCCATCCATCTGACCCTAGAATTTTGTCCTTATTAAACCAACATAAGGCTACCTCCAGTTCTTCTGATGTGAAAAGAGCCATTAAATCCATGTTATTGTCTTCATCAATGAATCTTGGAAACATGCGAGCAATCTCTATTATTTCAACCAATTAATCTTCCCTTGGAATCGAGAAAAGAGAGCGAAAATAAATTGAACCCATCCTAGCCAGATCCTTGAATTTGTATCCTTATCTCCATTATAATTTTCCAAAGACCAAATAGTGTTGATAACTTTCTATCCCCTAGAATATTACTAAAAAAATTATGTATTGTCCTCCCTGGCCTGTAGCCAAATGGATCTACTTTTAAACCTCCATGTTTCTTCCTTTTCCTTAACCAAATTTCTCCTGGATCTTTCTAGCTAGATAATATATTGTTTACCTTCATTTGTATCATAACCCCCACATCCAGGATCCTTTAGTTGTTCAAATTCAGTCCCAGTCTTCCTTTGTGCCTCCTCGTCTCTCTTCTTCTTTAATTTTACCCATTCAATAGTATTCTGCTTCAATTTATTTAATTCTTCTACAAATTAACTTGTGACTGAACAATCTTCCCCTATAACACATGGGTGCCAAATCTCATGAACAATGGATCTGAAGTCTTCCTCTTTCATCCAGATCACATTAAATTTGAAGGGGGCTGTAATATTTTTGAAACTTCCAACAAGCTCCATGTAAATAGGATGATGGTCAGATAACCCTCTCGAGCCCACCCATTGTCTCAAGAGATATATGTTATTCAAAAATGTATCTCGAATCAATAATTTGTCCAATATTCTAACTACCATGGCTTTCCCAACCCTCTGATTCCTCCAAGTTAGCTTATATCTAGCCATGTCAACATCAATTAATTTACGAGTTTAAAGTAATTGAGATAAGTAATCAAATATCATATCAACACGAGCATGTTCTCCCTAAATTTCATACATTCCTAATGAGAAATTTAGATCACCACTGGGGATCAAATTGTCCATTCTCATAAAGGACTGATCCATTAATTTATTCCAGAAATCTACTCTCTCCTGAAAAGTTCCATATACATTTACCACCCTAATTTCCATTCTAAATTCTTCTGATAAAATATCAACAACAATAACTCCCTCAATACCCCATATATTTATAATTATAACAGAACTACAATTTACACCCAGTGTTAATCCCATTGATCTCTCATGAGCCTCAATAGCAAAGAAAGACCACCCTTTAAATATCCCTTCCAAAACAGATACAATATCATCACTAGAACCTAATGTATCATGTAAAAGAATATTATCAAGTTTTTTTGACAGATCCATGTGCTTCAATGCTAGGTTTTTAGAGGGACTAGCAAGCCCTCTGCAACTAAATGATATCCACTTCATAGAGGCCCCAAAACTAGGGAATTTCTTGCTATAAGAACCCCGTCGAAATAAAGTTGTATTCCATTAGCTATGTCCTGACTGGCCTGATAAATTTATTTTGTAATGTGTGACTGACCACCATGAGGGATTGAGAATCTTGGAAGGGAAGAGGGGTCCTAATCATGTCCCAATGGAGTAAAAGTTATCAGACTTACTAAGGGATTTGGTCAGAGATCGAAGGTTATATCTAGGTCTCCTACTCGAATCAGAGGAGACCTCATCTAAAGAGGGGAAAGAAGGTGTGGGATCTGTTAGCTCATGTATGTCAGTGATCAAATGACTCTTTGAGTTGTTTTCCATTAAGTCATAGGTTAAAATTTTTACTTTTTCAAAACAGTTCTAAAAAATAGTTTTGGTCTCTGAAGAGGTCTAAACCATATATGTTTCTCCTTCATTTCATTTATCATTACCATTGTCAAGGTCATCACCATCATTAGTTTCAAGGTTTCCATCTCCATCATCATCATTCAAGAGGTCTAGGGTTAGGTCACTCCATCTCATATAGGTCAAAGTCTAGGTTCATCTCTACCTTTGAAAAATCTTCAAATTTTAACGGAAAAAAAGGTATCAACCCTCCATTCTATTCATAAAACCCTAATGAAGGAGATATCTTGTTTATGAAGATGAAATAAAATCCATCTTTCTTGTTTCATATGGCTCAAGTTCCAAAAAGTTCCAAACAACTCCAGTTTGTTTCATTGTCTTGTGAAAAATAACAATTTTGTCTCACTGTCTTATGAAAGGATCCAAAGAGTCATTTTGACTATCAAATATTCAAAGGAGGTCAAGTTTGACCTACTATCTCAGTCTAAGACAAAGGATTCATTTCCAATTTTCAAACACACCTCATCTTGTTTTGAAAAATCTCAAATCCAAAAGGTGAAAGATTTCAAAGTTTTTAGAAAGTAGTTTTGTTGTCTGATGAAAAGGAGAAAATTTATCTCAAGATCTCATTTTAGAAGCCTAAGAAGGTCATCTGAAGTGTCAGGGAATGAAAAATAGGTTAACTATGTCCTCTCACCTTACTCAAAGAGCCAAAGAGTCACCTTTCATGTCAAACGGTTCAAAACGTGTTTTTATGTCTTCTTACCTCATTTGAAAAAGCCAGCATGTCACCCTCCAAGTTGCACAAAAGGTTTAAAAATGTCATTTCAAAGTCAAGAAGAGTGAATTAAATCAAATTTGTTTTCTTTCATCCCATGTGAAGGAGTAAAAAGTCACTTTCAAAAGCATAAAAGGGTTAAAAAGGTTTTTTTGTAAATGTCAAAGGGAAAAGGTAAAGGTTGTCAAAGATTATAAAGGGAAAAGGAAACTTCGTTATTATTTTAGTGTTATCCTTTCATATGTGTGAGAGACACTTTGATTACCCCTCTATACTCTTAAGATTCTCTCACAAACTCTCAAGAAAACCATGATTTTACATTGGTGTGTGTAAGAAGAAACCTTTTGTTACACTTCTGTGGAGCTAAAAGTCCTTTTGTTACTCTCCTGGATAGAGTAAAAATTATTTTGTTATGCTTCTAGGTAGTGTAGAATCCTTTTTTTATGCTCCTATGTGAGGTGAGAAACATGTTGTTACCTTTCTGTCTTAGCAGAAATCTCAGTTGTTAGGCTTCCACTGTGTATATTACCCAATTGTTACGCTTCTGGGAGATACAAAACTCAGTTGTTACGCTTCTGTTTAGAGAGAAGTTTCCAGCATTTTGAAGCTCAAAACCCTCCAAAATCTCAAATCTTGTCATACATCCTTTTTTGTAGCCTCCATACAAGGTAAGAAACATTACATGCTACTATTGTGGGTCAGATGTTGAAGATTTAAATCTTTTTTATGTCATTTAATGTTTTACCATGTGTTCACTGCCCATACATTAATTTTTTATGAAAAACTCTAACCCATCATCTAAAACATGATTCTTAAATCACATATGCCCCATATATACACTCCTATCATCTACATCACCATCCATACCATGTTTCACACCATCAAACCCTCATTCTAGCTTTTCAACAAAGTGAAGACAATGAAAACATAGGGTGATTGTGTTTTAGGGTTTTGACTACTCAATACCCCTCCATTTTCCCTCATTCCACTTGCACCGTGGAGCTAAGGTGACATACTACTCACCAAAATTTTCTTAGAATTTTTACTTAGCTTCATAACCCTTGTTTCACCTACTTAACTTAAAACACTTTTTTCACAAGTTTTCCCACAGTCAAAATTGGGAATTTTCTATGTTTTGAGGCTTTGAACACCCTAAACTCATCCATTTTCCCTCATTCCACTTTCATTGTGAAGTAAATACACTACCCTATCCACTGAATTTTTACTCAACCCTATCACCCCCACTTCATCTCACTAACTTACCAAAATATCACAGGGACAATTTTTCTTCAAAATCAGTTTCTAAAGCAATGGATATGAATTTTAAAAAAGTGAAAGAGGTGTTTGTCAATAATATGCCAAATAAAAAAAAACTACTTCATTTTATGCACGGGTGTTATGGTTTGAGAGAAATTCCAACAATACACTTACTCCGGGGCATTTTCTGCAATTCTGGACAAGTAGCCTTCAAATCAACTTTTCATTGGTTTGGAATAGGTGTTTGCAGTGCTTGAGGACTCCATTTCGTAGTCTACATCCTAAGATTTCCAATAATACCACTTTCAGCCCCAAAATCCTCTGGAAATAACTCCAAAATCCCTCTCAAAGGGCTTTGTTACACTTCTGGAACACACTGTTATGCTTCTGGAACACATTGGAGTAACCTTGGGAGAATGAAATTTTGGAGGCCTTCCCACAGGTCATTTTGAAAAATTATATGTTCTGGAAACTAAACACACAAGCCTAGTTGACCATTTTTTCAAAATTGAATTTAGACTTCTAAAAGTGCCTAAAAAGTGCTTCCAACATTCTGTTACGCTTCTGCAATTTGTTTTTAAATTCTTCAATCAGAATTGTCACAGATCAACATTGTATTCCTTCAGTACAACTGTCAAACTCAGAAATGGTCACAAATTCGAGGCTATGAGTTGTCATTAGAGTTATTAGGTTGTTTTTTGTTTCCTATTATGATGGAATGTGTAATTAATGTAAGGGACAAACACTCCTAGTTTGTAGCTAAATTCTAAGGAATGGTTTCTAACCTCCCTAGAAACTAGGAAATGACTCATCTCTTGAATTTATGATCCATTTTGGATGGGATTTTGACTTGGTGAGGTGTCATAATCTATATTTTATCAAAGTAGACTATATTTTGTCATTATAGAGTTTGGATATTTGTTATTTGTAGTGGATCTATTGTACAAGATTTTGTTAATGAAATCAAGGATAGTGTTGCAGAAATAGTGTTGAGACTCCAGTGGTATGCCTTTGAGAATATTTGTTTTCTCTGTAAACTCATGGTGTTGAATTTTATGTTACTCATCCTCCACATATATGCTTCTTTATGCTAAGTCTTATCATTTTATTGATAGAAAACAAGCTTTCCATGCTCTATTTTTCATAAGATTTTCATGAAATTGTCTTGCTCTTCTGATGAATGAATTCAGTTTAATGCTCATTTTGATTCCTTCTCATTTCAATCTATACACAATCGAAAATTAATCATGCTTCTTAGCTTACCTACCTGTCCTCACCCTTACCTCTGCAACTAAACCTTTGAAATCAGATTAATACCATAGACCTAGTCTCCTAACTGTCATTCCTATCCAACAAAACTCCAAACAAACAAAAAAATTAATCTATTGAGCATCATAAATAGCCTAAAAAATTATATCCAATCATCCCTTTGACTGCAAAGTGACATAGATAGAGCCCTCCCTGGTCTGGGTAGGGCTAGCTACCTAGCCAAAAGTTGGCCTGTGGTTACCTTTCTCTAATCCTACTGTCAGGCTTAGGAAGTTAGGGAAAGTGATAACAGGATCCAGAAAAAAGATGTCAATAGAATTAATAGGACAATAAATATCCCCCAAAACATGTTTGGGCTCCTGAACCCCAACAATATATGGAACCATAGATAAAGGAAAATGTAAAAAACTCATAAATTCACAAAAACAAGGAAATGATGAGGAAAGGAAAAATATACTCAGAATAAAAGAGGTCACATAAGGTCCTGAGTGAATAACCTTTACGACTGGTTCTCTTTACTGCTCCATCCATATTTCTGTGGATCTATTCTTAACTACTATCCCACCTTGGTGAGCCAAAGTTTGGTGAGGAGTTTTATTTACAATCCCTCCACTCACAAAAAATCTATGCACTTGAATATCATCCCCCTCTTCTCCATTTCCTTTCTTCCCCTTTAGCACTAGCAAACAGTCTTTGAAAATATGTCTGACCTCGTGGCATCAGTGACAAAAAAAACATACACTATCGTAATCCAAGTTTTGACGATGCACATAACCCTTATAGTGAAAACTAGGCTAGCCACTAGCCCCTCTCTATTTTCCAAATAAATAAGAATCCTAAAAAATCCATTTTATCGGTCTCCAAGTATGACGTGTCATAATATAAGTATTTTCCCATATCATCCCCTATTCTTCGGAAAATTTCCTATGACCATAACTGTAGTGGTAACTTGGGTTGAACCAAATCAAACATGTTGAGATTCAACAAGATGATGATCCTAGTGAAAATTAAGCACCTACACTAGGTGGGGCCCATAGGCTATTTTTAGGTGTATGTCTATTTATAGAATGTTGAGTATATTCTATTTATAGTGGGAATCTATTTATAGATGGTTGAGAAAATTCTATTTATAGATGAGATTCTATTTTGAGATGCATGGGCGAAGTCTAGTTATAGATCGCATGTTTAAAAATAGATTGCAAGTCAATTATTATTAGCCCTTAATAATAATTAGACAATAAATAATCATATATTCTCTTGAAGCACTTGATTTCAATTAACTAATGTGGAAAAAAAGTTAACTAAAGGAATTTCGAGTTAAAAGGTTGGTTGGTGGGACATGCTAGTGGACTTCGTTGTAACTCAGTGATACAAAGTTGTAACAGAGTTGGATGTGTAGCTATGTGAGTTGTTATTTAGTTTAACTCAGTTAAGTGAGTTAAACTCAATTGTGCTAGTTGTAACTAAAGATACACTAGTGAGAGATTAGTGAATTAATTATTTAATTACTTCACAAGTAGTGGTATCACATGCAACTGAAGCAATACTACTGTTAACTACATGCATGTCAGATCCAGTGGAGACCCAATTGAGAGATAGGTGAAAGGGTCTGTTTGATTATCAATAGTGACTATAGTGGGTGCACAAGTGCAACCAAATACACATTAGAGATGCCAATGAGGATTTCACTATCAAGGCAAGGCAAGATATAATTTATTTAGGGATCTTCATTAGCAAGGATTACGTAGTGGAGGCAAGCTGTTAGGAGGCAGTAAATTGGTGCATGATTATGCCAATTTTTACATGACAGTGTGAGACGATTGTATATTGTACTGAGAGCTTTTGGATTAGAGTTTTTTATGAGATTGTTTCATGATCCATGACATATACATAATATATGATAGTGGGGTTTTTAGCTTTATTCTTTCCCAGTAAAAACCTTTGTGTTATGTGTGATTTATTTTTCTTCATGTGTTTGCAATTGGCGATTAAATTTCTGAAAAGATTTAAGTAGAAGGATTATGTATTTAATATTGGCATATAATTGTTAGATCATGAGAATCCGACAATACATAATTGTATTAAAATTTCTACATGGTATTGGAGCAAAGAAGATTGCAAAATTGAAGCAGTAGTTGAGTTTATTGGTGGAAACAATTCGAATTTACTGCAATAATTTCTTAGTGCGACAGTTGAGTAAACATTGAAATTGATTTCAATGGTTTGTGGTTAGAGTATGCACTTGAGGGCAGCTTGAACTACATTGCATGGACGGATAGGATGGAGGTAGTGCTTGAAGATAATGGCTTGAAGGAATTCAATGATAGTGATGTTCCTAAACCCACTTCGATGGATGCTGCATTACTTGACACCTGGCCAAAGAAAGAAGTGAAGACGAGAAGGATTCTATTGGAAGGTGTGAGATACCATATTGTATCAAGCCTTCATGGGAAAGCCACTTCATTTGAAATGTGGAAGGCTTTAACGGATCCTTTCCAAAGCAGCAGCGACTATAGGAAATTTGTGTTGAAGGATGAACTCAGAAAGATCAAAATGGAGAAGGGCGACAGTATTCCTAGGTATCTCACAAAGTTTGTCCAATGTTGGGATGAACTGGGGAGTGTGGGAATCATGGTTTCTGCTGATGATTTGGTGAGTTTGGCTCTCTTGGGACTTCCTAATAGTTGGCACAGTTATCAAGACTCTGTCAATGGATGGGAAAAGCTGCGAGATTGGGAACGACTGTGGTCGAATCTAGTGCAAGAGGATTTTCGACGAAACACTAGGGATGACTCTTCATCAAAGCATGATGATGAAGAGGATTGTGCTTTGTGTTAGAAAATTATATATATTACAGAGCAATGCAACACACCAAATATATATATGCAGAAACACAAACATAAGAAACACATAAAACCGGAGAGACACAGATATACATGGTTCACCCAATTTGGGCTACGTCCACCCCGAATAGCTAGTCCTTCCTTTCTATTATCTAGCAAAATGAAGAGACACAACCTATAACAGATCCGCTATAATATCCTCTGTTCTCTCTAATAGTCTCCCTATCTGTTTCTCACTCTAAGAATACACATACAATACACAGCCGCAATACAATACCCTCATACAAGCGAGGGGTTGCCTTCTAGGGAAAAAAAGCCCTAAACTAAACATAACTTCTACCGTCAGATAATCCGCCTAATGAATGGCCTAGATTGACTAGAAATTACTACACTTTTACAAGGAAATTTTACATTTGTTTTTAGCTTCGAGGGCATTGCCCCAGAAACCCCCCGCTAAGGAGGGGGGCTACATAAAGTCGCAGCTACCCCCCCCCCCCCTGGACCCCCCACTCCATGAAGTCGCAACTCCGCCGCAACTTCATTTGTTGGACAATGACTCCACTTTGGACCTAGATGTTTCTCATATTTATCATCATACTTGAATACCAATTTAAACTAAGCATATTCTTAGTTTCTCCATGGTTACAACTTTTGTTAGCATATCTGCAAGATTCTGGCTAGTGTGTATCTTTTCCAGCTTCAACTGTCCATCTTCCAATACTGACCGTATGAAATGGTACTTGAGCTGTATGTGTGTAGTCCTGGAATGAAATGTTGAGTTCTTTGCAAGATCAATGACACTTTGGCTATCACTGTATAATGTGCCCGTATCATTCTTCTTACCAATTCATCCATAAACCTTTGTAACCAAATCATTTCTTTACTAGCCTCTATAGCAGCAAAATACTCTGCTTCTGTTGTTGAAAGTGCAACAATACTTTGGATTTTTGAAACCCAACTGACAACTATTACATGTACAGTAAATACATATCCTGTAGTGCTCCTCCTATTATCTCTGTCACTTGCCATATCTGCATCAACATCTCTCTGTAGAGAAATGTTTGAACCACCAAAGCATAATGCTTGATTTGTGGTACCTCTCAAATATCTAAGAATCCATTTCACTGCCATCCAATGTTCTTTTCCTTGATTTTTCATGTACCTGCTTACAACTCCCACTTCATGTGCAATATCAGGCCTTGTGCAGACCATTGCATATATTAAGCTTCCAACTGCTGATGCATATGGAACTTTAGACATATAATCCATTTCTTCTTGGGTCTTGGGGCACATCTCCTTACTAATTTTGAAATGGCTAGCAAAAGGTGTACTAACTGGTTTTGCATTCTGCATATTAAATATTTTCAACACCTTTTGTATGTACTCATTTTGAGACAGTGTTAATTTGCGATTTTCCTGTCTCTAGTTATTCTCATACCAAGGATTTGTTTTGCAGCTCCCAAATCCTTCATTGCAAATGAATTTTCCAATTTTATTTTGAGCACATTTATTTCCTGCTTGTTAGACCCTGCAACAAGCATGTCATCTACATACAATAAAAATATAATATAGCTTCCATCATTTTGCTTTTTCAGATAAACATAATGATCAAAGTGACATCTAGTATAACCTTGTTAAGACATAAACTTGTCAAATTTTAGATACCACTGCCTTGGAGCCTGTTTTAAGCCATACAAGCTCTTCTTTAACCTACACACTAATTTTTCCTTCCCTTTGACCTAATATCATTCTTTTTTTTGCATATAGATCTCTTTCTCCAAATATCCATGGATAAATTTTGTCTTTACATATAGCTGTTAAAGATGCAAATATTCCATTGCTACAAGACTTAAAATAGTTCTGATTGAAGTCATCTTAACAACAAGAGAAAATATTTCATCAAAATCAATACCTTTCTTTTGTGCAAACCCCTTCACCACAAGTCTAGATTTGTACCTATGTTTTCCTCCATATTCTTCCTTCAGCCCATAAACCCATTTATTTTTAAATGTAGTTTTACTTGCGGGAAACCTGACTAAGTTCCAAGTCTGGTTATGCATTAAGGAGTCCATCTCTTCTTCCATGGCTCGCTCCCACTTCTTCCTAGTTTCAACCTGCATTGCTTCTTCATAACATTCGGGTTCACCAGAATCAGTCAAAAATAAATAATATAATAAAGGAGAGTATCGTTCAGGGGGTCTACTTATCTTCGTAGATCTTCTAACACCACTTTCAGGTGTTTGAGGTGTCTGTTGTTGTGGCTGTTGATTATTATTATTTTCAGCCACCTTTACTTTTTCTGTGATCTCATCAAGAACTGTGTATTCTTTGTTTTCTTTTTCCTGTTTATTTTCCTACAACTGATTCTTATACAAGAAATTTTCATTGAATATTACATCTCTGCTCCTAATGATTTTGTGATTTTCATAATCATATAAGTGATAACCAAAATCATTAACACCATATCCAATAAAGGTACATTTCTTTGATTTTGTCTCAAGCTTTGTTATATTTTCTTTATTAATATGGAAAAAGGCCTCATAGCCAAAAGGCTTTAAAAAAGAGTGGTTTTCCTTTTTATCTGTCCATTCTTCCTCTGGAATACCACCATCGAAGGAACTTGAAGGCCCTCTGTTTATTAGATAAACAAAAATATCTACAACATCTGCCCAAAATTGTAAGGAAATCCTGCATGCAATCGCATGAACCTTGCATGCTCCATGATTGTTTTGTTCATCCTTTCTGACACACCATTTTCTTGTGGTGTTCTTGGAACTGTCTTTTCTCTGCGAATTCCATGCTTTGAACAGTACGTATCAAATTTTTTTATGCAATATTCACCTCCGTTATCTGATTTGAGACACTTCAACTTCTTTCCTGTCTCAATCTCAACCAAATCTTTCCATTTCTTGAAAGTATCAAATACATCAGATTTGTTCCGAATAAAATAAATCCAAAGTTTTCTAGTTGCATCATCAATAAAAGTAACATAATAATGAGAGCCACCGAGATATGATACCTGAGTAGGTCCCCATACATCTGTATGCACAAGCTCTAATTTTTTGCTCTTCTTTTCTTTCCCAACTCTGAGAAATATGAGTCTCTTCTGTTTTCCATAGATACAATTCTCACAGAAATCCAAATCAACATTCTTCAAAATCGGCAAAAAATTTCTTGAGTGAAGAATCTTGATCCCCTTCTCACTCATATGTCTGAGCCTATGATGCCATAATGCTGGATATGATCCTTTGGAAGTTAAAGCATTAATAGAGTCAGAAATACCATTTCATAAATACAATGTACCAACCTTTTCACCTTTTGCTATTACCAGGGCTCCTTTGGTGACCTTCTAAGTTTTATTTGTGAAAGTTGTCACACAACCTTCACCGCCTAACTGCCATATTGAAATTAGATTTTTCTTCAGATCTGGAACATGCCTTACCTCCTTTAATAGCCATTGGTTTCCATTCTGTTGTTTTACAAGAACCTTACCCATTCCAACAATTTTACAGGGTTTATCATCATTGTTAGTATGATTCTTTCGTTGTAAAAGATCACTTTAGCTACGCATATCAAGTAGCCCTAAAATCAAGTATGGCTGAAAAATATCTTTAAGTTTGCTGCATAAAGTTAGATCTAAGCATAAAAGAAATTAAGCAGATAAAATATAAAATGGCTCCATGCATCCAATGGACAAGACAAGAACAATGTATTCAAAACAATCTTATATTATATTAAAGAATGGGGCACCTGAGAGGAAAAAAAGAAAGGTGTTTTCTAGTTCTCCTCAGTGGGATGGGTTCTTAGAAGTCCTCAGTGTTTCAGATCTAAAATTCCTCTCTTTGGTTGATATGGAAACCCAACAAACAAAGAACTCTATGGGAGATCACAATGCAAAAATGGAAAAATGGTGACCAAGAATAGATCAAGAGTGATCTAATGCAATGGAGGTGAATAATGAATGGGGAAAACCCTCCTATTTATAACAAAATATTGGGGTGTTCTAGAACTCGGTGCATGAATAAAATATTATTAATCACATTCTAGAATCACCCTTTAGGAATATTTTATTATATTTGTTGGAGGAAAAAGGGTTTTTGACTTGGGTCAATTCCTTTATTTATAAATAACAAATAAATAAATGATTTATTTATTATTTAAGGGAAATGAGGAGAATATAATTAAATAAATAATGGTCTATTTAATTATTTAAAAATGATTTAGTCAAATTTAACTAGGAATAGTATTTAAATAGTGATTTAAATAACTTATTCTTAGGAAATAATTAAATAAATAATGATTTATTTAATTGATTACCTTGTTTTGGGTTAAATATGACCAAGAAATTTAAATAAATGTGGCGAAAGCGATTTTACTTGGGGTAAAATTGGTCTTACATGTTGTACTTGGGTTCATCTAACGATAATGGGTTAGATGACCAAAAAATGGTGTAACAGATTGCCCCCCAACGTACGAGTGTTAGGAGCAAATCTTATTACTGGAGTACATTGTAAGAACTGAATGACTAGACAGCAAGATAGAAATGAAAGAGAGGAATGTAAGGTAATCTAAAGTGGTGAAGGACTAGACCCTGAGGAGACGAGACTTATAGGTGCAACAAGTCTCAAGTTTATGATGTGGTACCAATGTGAAAGGTGGCGGGGGAGGCATACCTATGCCTGCCAAGACAATAGTACAAAGAATAAGGCACTCAGAAAACCACGGAACACAATAGTAAAACCAGTGCTGGCCTAATCATGAGCCAGAGATCAAGAAGGATGAATCCCACATACTTGCGATGCCTGGAATAAGCGTCAGGACTTATACAATAATATGGTAGTACATGAGATACTAATACACCCAAATTCCCCCTACACACGGGGAAGGGTTCGCGAAATCAAACTGACACGTGCGAATCGAAGAGGTGCTGCAAGCGACTGAGGCCGATATCATCAAATGAGAGGAGCTGCATCAAGGGTTGGAATGAATAAGTCATCCGAGTATGTGGGGGGCTACCTGTAGGGCCACCCCCTGATGAGGGTTGAGACATCTCACACACACCCGGGTATCACCAATAGCTGCTGCTGCATCACTGAACCATCAAGTGTATAGATCACGATCAGGCTGAAAAGAGCTCAAACCAAGGTACACTGCCCCCTAGACCTGACTTCTGGATTAAAGGAGTTGATGTCGACAGAAGTAGGTCCACCATAGGTGAGGCAATAAGGGAACCCCAACTAAGGCACGAGAGAAAAGAGTGGAGCGAAGAACAGACGGACACTAATGATGATGAAAGGAGGGATACTAAGTGGCAGATGGACGACTTCCCTTGTTAGAGCATAAAAGGCATGAATGGCTTGGCAGCGACTGACACAATATCATGAGGGATAGGGGACAAAGCAATGAAGGATGGAGAACGATAGCGGGTGAAAAAGGGACGCGAAATAGACTCTGGGACTGATGATGACACAAATCGAATGCTCTAAACAAGGGCGACTCGATGGTGCTACCATATAGTAAAGGTCCAATGGGGAACCATAAAAACATGAGTACAATAGGGTATCTCATGATGAAAATCAACATGAACAAAGACAAGTAAGGAGGCAAAGTGGTGCCCCGGGTACAAGTGTTCTAAGTGAAGAAATTCGATTTCGAGGAGAGATGAAAAGGTTCTTCATGGACAAAATGGGTCCTGGTGAAGTATTAAAACATGAAAAACTAACAACCACCCATATGAGTGCTCAGTGAGAGCTTTCCAACGGTGCAGACGGTTTGTCAAACAGGGCTACGGTTTGGGCGCATCTGGCGAAAGAAAAAACAGGGGTTTCTCTTTTAATAAGGCTTTTTCCTTACAAAATCATTCATTTGCTTGTGTAGCTGTGGTGAATGTGGAGAGGAGAGAAGGCCCTAAATCTTGCGGCGATTGTAGCAGACAAACCGACCATTGGAATCATGATTCGTCAGTTGCAGGTAAGAGGTCTAATCCTCTCTTTGTTTCTGATGGATTCAAAGTTTAGATTAGGGCCTGAAATCTCAGTAACTGCCCCTACTTCTTCCTCATGGCCGGGTCACCATTTTTGGGGAAAAAACTATGACCTGTGACACAGGTTTGAGCCTGAAAAGTGCGACCTGGCCCAGGTTTTGGCTGAAAAGTGTGACCTATGAGTGGGAGGGGTTTTCAGTGCTATTTTGGGCTGAGATTCAGTTGTGGTGAGAGTTAATTTAGTTTTGATGATCTGTAGACTAACAAAGATGGTGTTTTTGTGCAGATATGGCAGATATATGGATCAAATGGAGAGAGAGAGATCTAGGTACATTGCAGAAAGAAATCGAAGCAGATCAGGGTGTCCGTCGTGCACTGGCTAGATTTGGGGTTTTGAAATTTTTGGAGAACCCTTTGATGTGGGCTGGTGAGCCCCTGTTAGCCCAGATTATCAGTTATTGGGATCCGGATCATGAGGTGTTTATAGTGCAGGGGCACAGGATCGAGCTGACAGTCCAGGATTTGTATTTCTTGACTGGTCTCCCTCCATTGGGGATGGTGGGGAATACGCAGCCAGTGTTACCGCGGGGGCGTAACATTATGGAGTTTGTTGAGCGACATTTTTGACTGAGTGTCTGAGTCAAAGGGACTCGGATATCTATTGGGGATCTAGAGAGGTTGGAGACCCGGGCAGTGGCCGCAGCAGTGTTGCGGATCTTGGACAGTCAGGTGCTCCATCACATCACTGGAGGGCAGATGATGATTGTAGAGAGGTTGTTGGGTGGGACCTACTATGGGTGGGCCCAGATGATTTTGGTGTTGCTGAAATGACAGTTGTCGTTATTTAAGCGGTAAGTGAATCACGATTGTGCGTATGGGACAGTGTTGTGATCTTTCTTCTGGAAATAAGATAAAAAGGCTTGGGCAATGGTCGCAAAAGTGGTATGGGAAGAGGTGGCTTGATCAACATACCATTTGGAAGCTTCGCCGGTAAGGGTGTGTTGGAATAAACGAAGACGAATGGAGCCATCGGTGATGGAATTAGAGGAACACCACATGTTGAAAGATCGGATATGATTGGAGGGATCTTCACTAGCAAGGCCTTCGAACTTGGGAATGTCGTAGGGGAACTTGGTTGGCATAGCAGGCCAACTGACATCATGGAAGATAGGATCATTGATAAGCTGATTGAAGTCGGGGAGACTGAGGCCGGCCATATAAGGGAGTAATGGGGCAGTCGAGGTAGGTCCCGTAGTGGTTCCACTGGAAATAGACCCAGAAGTAGAACTAGGGTTAGGGCTAGGTCCTGAACTAGACATGGTGAAGGTAAAGGGGGGAGAACCAGAAGTAGGGGGAGAACCCAAACAATCAGAGGAAGAGTCGGAGTGTGGACTCAGGGGAGGGCTTACTCGATGACAACGGGAGGGAGGAAGTCGACCAACTGGAAACTGAGGGTGAAGGCCAAGAAGTCTCCGGGACAAACGCCTTGGAGGCGCAATGATGAAGGGAAGAAGAAAGACCGACAAGGGTAGCAAGGAGTAAAAGCAAGATGCGACAAGGGCAAGGAGGTGCAGTGTCGATTAATTTTAGAGTCTTTGCTAGGTGGTGTTAACTAGGCTCTTCTTCACTTAGGGTCAGTGTGTGGCGTGCGTTAATTTTAATTGATTAAACCCAGACGTTTTGAGAGTAAGAGAAAAAGTGTGTTGCGTAATGGAAAAGAAATCTGCAGTAAATAAGATTGAAAGAACAGAAAATTAGCAACTAAGAGTGCAGCAATCGAACCCAAGAAGGTGGGTCTCTCAAAACTAGTCTATAAGAGGGAAGAAACTGGGGAAAGCACGCTAAAAAGAGACCAATAGATCTAAGGTCCGGAGGGACTGGGATCTAAAGGGTAAATCTGCTAAAAAATGGTGCAGAGAACAGCAAAGAAGCAGAGGCGAGGTTGCTGCTAAAAAGGAGGAGATCAGCTAAAAATAGAAGAGACAAGGTAGTGGCCTTAGAAATGAACCCAAACAAAATGATATGAGATGTTTTTGAGAGGGAGAAGAGCTGATCTAAATGGATCTGAAAAGGAGGTATTATATCGGAGAAAAATAGGGTTGAAACTCTGGAAATGCAGACGTCTGAAACAGCAAAGACTCGCCCACAAAAAGTGGAGGGTAATAGAGCCCTAAGGGGCAAGATTCCCTCTTAGTTGAGTGAAGCAGATCAAAAATAGGTCCAAATGGGCAGAGACAGAGGCTGGAAAACCCTCACAGAAGCTTCAGACAAACCCAGAAAAAGGTCTGAAAAATTTGCAGAAAAAGTGCAGGTCGCAGGTTTTGGCCTATTTTCAGGCCAGGTCGCAAGTTTGGGGTAGAAAAGTGCGACCTCAAGGCCAGGTCACACTTTTTGGGCCGATAAGTGCGACCTGCAGATCCAGGACTGGCGGCAGCAGATTTCAGAAAATTTTGTCGTCTCAGCTGTGGCTAATGTCGGTCACCTGCACAATAAGGCCAGAAACACACGGAAGTTAGAAATTTGAATGTTTGAGGGTTTGAAGGGGAAAAACTAGCATTAAAAGAGGAAAAATAGAAAATTGAAGAGAAACCCTAGGGTCTGAAACAGCTGGATATGCAAGAAGATAGTAAACGACAGTGGTCGTAAAAGAAAACCCGTGTGGAGTCCCCAATTGTTAGTATGATTCTTTCGTCATAAAAGATCACTTTAGCTACGCATATCAAGTAGCCCTAACATCAAGTATGGCTGCAAAATATATTTAATTTTGCTGCATAAAGTTAGATCTAAGCACAAAATACATTAAGCAGATAAAATATAAAATGGCTCCATGCATCCAATGGACAAGACAAGAAAAATGTATTTAAAAAGAATCTTATATTATATTAAAGAATGGGGCACATGAGAGGAAAACAAGAAAGGTGTTTTCCAATTCTCCTCAGTGGGATGGGTTCTTGGAAGTCCTCAGTGTTTCAAATCTAAAATTCCTCTCTTTGGTTGATATGGAAACCCAACAAACAAAGAACTCTATGGGAGATCACAATGCAAAAATGGAAAAATGGTGATCAAGAATAGATCCAGAGTGATCTAATGCAATGGAGGTGACTAATGAATGGGGAAAACCCTCCTATTTATAACAAAATATTGGGGTGTTCTAGAACTCGGTGCATGAATAAAATATTATTAATCACATTCTAGAATCACCCTTTAGGAATATTTTATTATATTTGTTGGAGGGAAAAAGGTTTTTGACTTGGGTCAATTCCTTTATTTATAAATAACAAATAAATAAATGATTTATTTATTATTTAAGGGAGATGAGGGGAATATAATTAAATAAATAATGGTTTCTTTAATTATTTAAAAATGATTTAGTCAAATTTAACTAGGAATAGTATTTAAATAGTGATTTAAATAACTTATTCTTAGGAAATAATTAAATAAATAATGATTTATTTAATTGATTACCTTGTTTTGGGTTAATTATGACCAAGAAATGTAAACAAATGTGGTGAAAGCGATTTTACTTGGGGTAAAATTGGTCTTACATGTTGTACTTGGGTTCATCTAACGATAATGGGTTAGATGACCAAAAAATGGTGTAACAATCACCCAAACGAACTTGTCCAAAATCTCCTTGAAAATAGTTATGAAAATATTTCTTATCAGGTGTGGCATGGAATGAGGCCTCTGAATATACCACCCAGGAATCAGTAAAATTTTCGAAAGAAAGAATCAAAGCATCTTGTGACACATCACTTGTCACATTTTCTTCGCGATTGTTTTCTTGTTGTGGGTCTCCTTATTTTCCCTTCCAAGATCTACAGTCTTTCTTTAGGTGTCCTTTCTTTCCACATTTCCAACACACTATCCCTGATCTAGACTTGGATCTGCCTTTCCTTGATTTACTGTGATATGCTGAGCTCTTTCCTCTTTCCATTTTTCTTCCCCTGGACTCTACACTCAAAGCATTACCCGATGTTTCACCAGATCTTTTCTGTCGCATTTCCTCACTAAGGATAGCACTGACAACATCATTAAACTTTAAAGTACTAGATCTAGAGAGAGAGTTACTAATGGCCATAACTAAACCATTCCAAATTTCTGGCAATGAGAACAAAAATAACAGAGCCATAACTTCATCATCAAATTTTACCCCTACAGAACTTAACTGACTGGTAACTGTATTAAAATCATTTAAATGGTCTACAACAGATCCACCTTCCAACATCTTCATATTAAATAATTGTTTCATAAGAAATACCTTGTTTGAGGTTGATGGTTTTTCATATAGTTTCGCCAACGCCTTAATCAAACCCTCTGTTGTTGTTTCCTTCGAAATATTGAAGGCTACCGATGCCGAGAGACACAATTGTACTGTTCCAAGTGCCTTTCTATCGAGAATCTCCCATTCTGTGTCTATCATAGACGTCAGCTTCTTTGTTTTTCCGCTCAATGGTAAGTACAGATCTTTTTGATACAGATAATATTCCATCTATATCTTCCACAACTGGAAGTTTTGGCTGTTAAATTTCTCGACCCTAAATTTACCATCTTCCACCATCGCTCCCACTCGAACTAGGAACCCTTCTTTCTTGTGAGTTTATCAGCCAAATAGACCTTCAACTATGATACCAGTTGTTAGAAAATTATATATATTACAGAGCAATGCAACAACCAAATATATATATGCGGAAACACAAACACAAGAAAAACATAAAACCAGAGAGACACATATATACGTGGTTCACCCAGTTTGGGATATGTCCACCCAGAACAGCTAGTCCTTCCTTTCTATTATCTAATAAAATGAAGAGACACAACCTACAACAGATCCACTATAATATCCTCTTTTCTCTCTCACAGTCTCCCTATCTATTTATTTCTCTAAGAATACACATAAAATACACAGCCGCAATAAAATACCATCATACAAGCGATAGGTTTCCTTGTAGGGAAAAAAACCCTGAACTAAACATAACTTCTATCGTCAAATCATCCGCCTAATGAATGGCCCAGATTGACTAAAAATTACTATACTTTGACAAGGAAATTTTAAATTTGTTTTTAGCTTCGAGGGCGCTACCCGCCCAAAGCTTACCCAGTAGGGGGGCCATAAGTGAGCCATGCCCCCAGCCTCCAGCCCCGGAGAAACGTTAATTACGGGCGACATTGCCACCCCATTAAGGTACAGGGGTCCAACGTTGTGATACAAAATAAACAAGATAATCAGGCTCCACACCCAACACTATGGCTACCAAAGAAAGGAAAGGGAACAGGAAGAAATTCCACTCAAAATCCAAGGCTAAAGGCAAGAAGCTAGATTTGTCCAAGGTGAAGTGTTTTCACTGTCACGAACATGGGAATCTCACCACTAACTGCCCACAGAAAAAGAAGAACAAGAAGGCTGCTGGAGTTGCAGCTAGTGAGGCCCTTGCCTCGCAATTTGAACTTTATTTCTCTTTGATCGCATGCTTGGTTTCAAGCGCAATGGGACCGGTGTGGTATCTTGATAGGGAGTCAAGTAAACCATTTATGTTGAAATATGTTATGCATGTTCCAGGTCTGAAAGAAAAACTTGGTCTTAGTCGCGATGTCATAGGACAGAGGTTATGACATTGTTTTCAGCAATGGAAAATATTCCCTGCGACATAAAACAATGGGTCAAACCAAGAGGATAGGGATTTGAGTCAAGAATATATACAAGCTAGAGGTAGATGGCTGCACTGCAATGGTGGGAAAAGAAGAAGAAGTGGAGAGCAAGGATGAGGGTGAATTATGGCACAGGCAATTAGGCCATCTTCACCATGGTGCCCTGAAAATTTTGCAGCAGATTTCTACTGGACTTCCCAAGGGTACACTTCCATAGATAGATTAGTGCAAGGGATGTAATATGGGTAAGTTTTTGAAGACCACCTTTCATGAAAAGGAGAACCATGCTTCGGTGATCCTGGAGAGAGTTCACATAGACATGTGTGGACCATTCTCGTTTGCTTCAATAGAAAAACATAGGTATTATGTTATTTTTGTTGATGACTATTCTCGTAGATGCTGGATCTTCTTCATGCAGAAGAAGGATCAAACATTCTCAAAGTTCTGTGAGTTTAAATAATTGGTGGAGAAAGAGTCAGGGAAGCAAGTGAAGGCTATGTGGAGCAATAATTGTGGTGAATATATCTTGAACAAATTCAAAGACTTCTGTAGAAAAGGAGGAATTCGAAGAGATCTCATAGCGCCTCATAACCCACAAAAAAATGGGGTCGTGAAGAGGAAGAATAGAACGATCGTGGGTGTTGCATGAGCTATGCTATATGATCATGGCCTACCAATGCACTTCTAGGCAGAAGCATGCAACACTACGGTTTATGTGAAAAACTGTTGTCTTCATAGAGTACTTGGCATGAGTACACCTGAAGAATCTTTTACTCATAAGAAACTGGATGTTTCTCACTTTAAGATTTTTGGCTCATCTGTTTATGTGCATGTGACCAAGAATGCCAGAAAGAACCTGGAGCTGACTGCTGAAGTTGGGATATTTTTGGGGTACACAGAAACACCCCATAATTATTGTGTGTATTTTCCAAAGAGTCGAATGACTGTGGTGCGACAGGATATAAAATTCAATGAGGAGAAAGCCATGAAGTTGTCTCTTGAGAGGGAGCTAGACTTGCATGCAGAGGAGGAACTACTTGTTCCCAAAGATGAGTCTCTAGATGTGGATCAACCACAGGAGGAGGTTCATGGAGTGGAGGAGTCCACTTAGGCAGATCCAAACATCAGAACTAGCAGAAGGTGTACCACAGAAGCTGAGAGGCTGAAGCTTGCTGTGACACAGAATGTAGGAGTCCCTACTTCACAGCGCAGACTCAGACAATCTCCTGACCGATTCACTGGATACATGGATCTCATGAGAAAATGTATTGTGACTGAGCCATCTTCCTTTGAGGAAGCAGTGCAGGAGCCCACATGGGTAGATGCAATGGTGGAGGAGTATGACTTCATTGTCAGGAACAGTGCTTGGGAAATTGTTCCAAGGCCGGTTGATAAATTAGTGGTAGGTTCAAGATGGATCTACAAGGTAAATCAAGCTGCTAATGGGAGTGTTGAGAAGTATAAGGCAAGATTTTTGGCCCAGGGATTCTCACAGATTGATGGGATTGATTATGAAGAAACCTTTGCACCTGTCGCACTGTATTCTTCCATAAAGACCATCCTTTCTCTCTTAGCACAGATGGGTTGGCACATTCATCAGATGGATGTGAAGACTGTGTTCCTTAATGGGATCATTGAGGAAGAAGTGTACATTGAGAAGCTTGAAGGATTTGAGATCTTTAGCACTGAGTCGCATGTGTGCAGACTCAAAAGAGCATTGTATGGCCTGATGCAAGCACCTCATGCTTGGTACACTTGGATTGAAAGCTATTTCACTGGACTTGGCTTCACCAAGAGTGAGGTGGATGAAAACCTATACTAGATTGTGCTGGAGGGTAAAATTTTAATCATTGTTCTTTATGTTGATGATTTAATATTGATTGGTGATGAGCAGCTGATACACTCATGCAAGGAGGAACTTGCAAAGGAGTTTGAGATGAAGGATATAGACCTCCTTCACTATTTCCTTGGATTGGAAATATGGCAGCGAGAAGGTGAACTATTTGTGTCTCAAGGCAAGTATACAAGGGAGATACTCGATAATTTTCACATGGAGGGCTGCAAACCCATGGATACTCCTCTTCCTAGAAATTGGAGGAAAGAGGACACTACATCTGGAGAGGTAGTGGATGCTACTGTCTATCAACAGTTGGTGGGTTCACTCATGTATTTAGTTAATACAGGACCGAACATATGATATGTGGTGAACTAGCTTAGTCAAGCGATGGTTAAGTCTACAAAGCTCTTTTGGAAGGCGGACAAGCATGTCCTAAGATATCTCAGGGGCACATCTGAGTATGGCTTACAGTACAAACAGACGGATGAGGTGAAGTTGCATGGCTTCATGGATGCAGATTGGGCGGGCAGCCCAACGGACAGAAAGAACACATCAAGAGGGGTCTTCAATATCAGATCTACAACAATTTCTTGGTACAATAGGAAACAGAGATCCGTGGCACTCATTTCAGCGGAAGCGAAATACATGGTATCAAGTCAAGCTGCATGTGAGGCTATCTGGATAAGGAAGATCCTGGTCAGTTTGTTCGGTTCTCATTTAGATCCTACAGTGATTCATTGTGATAATCAAAGTTGCATTAAACTCTCGATTAATATTGTGTTTCATGATAGATCTAAGCATTTAGATATCCGATATCATCATATTAGAGGTTGTGTGCAGCAGAAGATCATGTTGCTTCAGCACATTCCTACGGAAGATCAGGATGCAGATATTCTGACGAAGGCACTCACAAGGAGCAAATTTGAATACGATAGAGATAGGATCAGGGTGAAGGATAATCCCTTTCTTGTTGAGAGGGATTGTTGAGATTCAACAAGATGATGATCCTAGTGAAAATTAAGCACCTACACTAGGTGGTTGCGTATGCTATTTTTAGGTGTATGTATATTTTTAGAATGCTGAGCATATTCTATTTATAACGGGAGTCTATTTATAGATCGCATGTCTAAAAATAGATTGCATGTCCATTATTATTAGCCCTTAATAATAATTAGACAATAAATAATAATCTATTCTCTTGAAGCACTTGATTTCAGTTAATTGATGTGGAAAACAAGTTAACTAAAGGAATCTCGAGTTCAAAGGTTGGTTGGTGGGACATGCTAGTGGATTTCCTCGTAACTGAGTGATACAAATTTGTAACAGAGTTGGATGTGTAGTTATGTGAGTTGTTATTTTGTTTAAATCAATTAAGTGAGTTAAACTCGGTTGTGCTAGTTGTAACTAGTTGTAACTAAAGATACACTAGTGAGAGATCAGTGAATTAATTATTTAATTAATTCACAAGAAGTGGTTTCACATGCAACTGAAGAAATACTACTGTTAGCTACATGCATGTCAGATCCAGTGGAGACCGAGTTGAGAGATAGATGAAAGGGTCTGTTTGAATATTAGTTGTGACTATAGTGGGTGCACAAGTGCAACCAAACACACATTGGAGATGCCAATTAGGATTGCGCATTAAAGTCAAGGCAAGCTCGAATTCATTCAGGGATATTCATTAGTAGGGATTGCACAATGGAGGCAGGCTGTCAGGAGGCAGTAAATTGGTGCATCCTTATGCCAATTTTTGTATGACAGTGTGAGATGATTGTATATTGTACTGAGAGCTCTTGGATTAGAGTTTTGTATGAGATTTTTTCATGATCCATGATATATACATAATATATGATAGTGGGGTTTTTATCTTTATTCTTTCTTGGTAAAAACATCTATGTTATATGTGATTGATTTTTCTTCATGTGTTTGCAATTGGCAATTAAATTTCAGCAAAGATTTAAGTAGAAGGATTCTTTATTTAACAGTGGCATATAGTTGCTAGATCGGGAGAATCGGGAAATACATAATTGTATTAAAATTTCTATAGAACCAATGCCCAATTGTTCTCTTTTAGGATCATAGAGCAGAGACCATTGCTTTAAAAAAATTGGAGCCATTTCAATGTTCCAGTATATTGGGAGAGATAAACTCACATTCTCTTCCTCCCTGAATTTGAAAGCAAACCAACCCCTCGTCATTGTACATATTGCTAGGAGATCATCCAACACTTGCCCCTAGACCTCCTGTGCCCACTTTTTCAGGCACAACGCTGAATAATTTCTACCCTGTACCGTCCCAACGAAAACATTACTTATGGTTTCCATGATAATTTAAAAATGAGGCTGCCCCCAGGACCAAAACCCTCCCACTTTCTTTCACCTTCGTGCATTTTGACTTCTTACCATGTTTTTTCGATCCATTCCCATTAAAGCTTCATACTAGATGGATTTCGGTTATGGGTGTCATAATTCCTCCCGAAAATGCTTCACGCTACAAACCAGGGAAAGATGAGGCACTCACAAAACCCTCTCCAAATATAAACCATGAAGACAAAGAATACCTTTCATTGCGCATGGGCCCTATGGCTCCGAATGAATACCCCACCTCATAATTCACATAAGCTACACCAATAATCTCTTCACAACATCCATGAGAGGATTCTGTACCAGGCCACCAATAAGGAGGATAAACCAAAAACCCTACTCCCCATGTGACCTCAACAATGTTGACAAATTCATCAATTGTGAATATGGGTTGTTTGGGGTTATACAATTACCAAAAATATTTAATGCTTCCAGTGAAACCCCCACCATACTAATGTGCAAGTCCTCAAGAACCCCCCATCCTTGCTCTTCTACCTGAAAACCTCTTCTATACCCAGTAGATTGTGTTATGGACCTGTGAATAGACTGTATGACCTTGGAACCTAGTTTGGGGAAAACTAAAGTTATTTAGCAATATTTGGGAGAGTAGTAAAAAAAATCAAATCTGACGAGCCAGGTATCAAAACCTTCTCCATTTCGCTATGCTAATGTGGAGACTCTTTCTAGATGGACACAAATTTGTATGGGTTTTCTAGGTAGTCAACATTCTCTTTGTACATAACAACAAATATCCACCTTTACATACAAAAATACCATAGTAAAATAGATAAATATCTTTCGGATTAATCACATCATTAGGATTAGGTCGACATTTCGAACCATCTAATGAAGTTCATCTTCAAGACAAGGTGAAGAAATGAACAAATCACATTGAATAAATAGTAGGGATGTGTCATTGCTCAGAGAAAGCTGTTGAAAATAGCCATTAGAGACTAGCCGATATTTGACCAGTTCGTTAATAGGGTAAAATATTAATGGTTTTTTAAGAATTTAAGGAATGTTAACCCATAATAATTTAGAATTAAATACTTCAATAATTTAATAATAAGCTAAGAAGGGTAAATTTTAAAATTTTAGGATTTTAATTTCAATAAGTAAGGAGAAAATATAGCAAGTAAATAAGTAATAAAATAAAATGAATAATAAAGTAAAAATATTTTCAATAAAATAAAATAAAAATGAATAAATAAATTAAAATATTAAGCCTAGCTAGTCATTACAAAGTTAGTTAGTTTAGAATTAATTTTTTTAAGAATAAATCATTTAAAATAAGTTTATTAAAAACTTTATTAAATTACAAAATAGGGAGGGGAGATTTATTTATTTATTAATCTTTTTTGAATGAATATATCAAATAAATGAATAAATAAAATTAATGAATTAATTAGGTAAAAATATATAATAATAATGAATAAATTAGGTAAATATATATCTATATATATTATTATTTAAAAAAAAAAAAACTACCTAGCGAGAGCCAGAGTCTAGCTCTTACTTAATTTCCAACCATCATCATGGTTGAGATTCTTAGCATGCCGTTAAATTTTGATCGCCTCCCTTAGTTTCCTATGGTAGAAGTGATCTACTTTGGCAACGACTTTGGAATCCTCAATACAAACATGGTGACAGGATTTTTCCACATGCTTAGGAAGAGCTGAGGTACAAGACCGATTATGTTTAATATCTGCAGCATGTTCACGGATTCTCTGCCTAATGGATCGACATGTTTCACCAATACATGGAGTACCACATGAACAAGGAATTATGTAAACCCCTTTCATTTCCTTAGGGTCGATAAGGTCCTTAACGGACCTAAGAGAATTTCTAATAGTGCAGAGAGTTTTGAAAGAAGTAGAGATATTATATCTTCTAAGGACATGGGAAATCTTGTCCATTGTCCCCTGGATAAACGGAAGATGGACCTTGGAAGTGGGATCCACTCGATTAAAATTTCCATTGAAACGCTTAAATGCATTTCAAAAAGCCTTGAGACCCTGAGATCTACTGTAACCATTATTTTCAAAAACTTCAAGAAGATGGGACTTCTCTGATTCCAAGGAGCTATCATCAGAAATTCTGAGAGCACGAGTCGCAAGGGTACACAAGACACCAAATTTGATGGGATCCAACATGAAGGTATTGTTCCGTGTGAGTCTTCTTGTGAAAAACTCGGTGAGAAATGGAACCATCCTCATTTCGAGAGAGAACGATATCAAGGAAAGGAAGGCAACCATCAACCTCCACTTCCATCGTGAACTTGATGGAATCAAAAAGCGAGTTTAGGTGCCCAAGGAATAGATCTAATTTCTCCCGACCATGGGGCCAGATGACACAAGTATCGTCCATGAACCTATGCCACTTCCTAGGGCATAATTTAGCCAAGGCTAGAGCCTTGGATTCAAAATCCTCCATAAATAAGTTAGCAACTATGGGGGAAAGAGGGGAGCCCATCGAAAAGCCACAGGTTTGCTCATAAAACTCACCTTGAAAACTGAATAAAGTCGAGGTGAGGCAGAGGCTAACCAATTTATAGGTGTCCTCATCAGAGATCCGTTTAATGACATCAACAACTTCCTAGATGGGGATTTTGGTGAATAAGGACACAACATCAAAGCTAACTATAAGCTCACTAGGCTGGAGCTTGATTTTCTTCCACTCCTTGATAAAGGAAGCCGAGTCCTTCACAAAGGAATCAGTTTGACCTACAAGGGGTTTAAGCTTTTGGGCCAAGAATTTGGCCAAATGATAAGAGGGACCACCTATTGTGTTAACAATAGGTCTTAAAGGGGCAAGAGTCTTAGATCTAACCATTGTAATACTTTAAGGGCCACTGGTAGACCAAGAAAGGCTACCATAACTTCGCATATTTGTAATCTTATATTATTATTATCTTTTTGTAGTTTGAATATAATTGTTTATTTAAGAAGTACTTTATACTATCATTAATTTTTTTACCTTGAAGTGTCTTCCTATTAGGTATGAGGTCATTTTGTAGCTTCATGCAAAAATACCAACATTTTGTTTTCCTAAATGGGCTTGAATAAGCTCTTTCCTTTAATTTTTTAGATTTCAAAGTCAAGATACCTTATTTCTTGCATTAAAACTGCACCAATTGCATGCTGCGAGGCATCACAATAATGTTTTTATGAAGTTGGGCATGGTTAGGATAATAATTATACACATGGCCTCCTTAAGTTTTTCAAAACCTTTCGTTACTTCTCAAATCCAAGAAAAATCATCCATTTCCAATTACATTGTTAGAGGTGTTGCTACTTGACCATAATTACTGAAAAATTTGTGGTAACAGCTCATCAATCTTAAAAATCCTAAAAAAATATTCAAGGTTTTGGGAATTTGACATTCCATTATGGGTTCAGTTTTGTTAGGGTCCACTTTGGTGCCTTAATGAGATATGATATGACCCAAATATTCCACTTCTAAACCCATATGCACACTTGGAACGATTTGCATATAGTTGTTTCTCTTTCAATAGTCTTAATATGATGTCAACATGTTGCGCATACTCTTCCTAAGATTCACTCTGCATTAGTATATCATCAAAAAATACTAACATAAATTTTTGAGGAAGGGTTTGAAAATAGAATTCATGAATCTTGGAAATGTGGAAAGTGAATTAGTAAGACCAAACAACATTACCAGAAATGCATAATGACCTTCATGTGTTATTTTTTGGGGATTTCCTCTTGTTTTTTTCATTTGATGATATCTAGAATATAGCCTCCAACTTGGAAAAAAAATATCTCCTTGCAATTCATCTAATAATTCATCAATGATAGTAATAGAAAAATTATCTTTGATGATAATTTGTTGAGATCTATATAATTTGTACACATATGCCATGAACATTCCCTTTTGTAAACCATCACCATTGGTGAAAATAAATCACTTTAGCTAGTTTGAATGCTTATAGCCTCTAACATTTCTTGAATCAAATACTCATTCAAACTCTTTTATGCATATGGATACATGTAAGGCTTGATGTTAGGTGGTACAATTCCTAGTTGCAAATGAATATTATGTCAAGATATTGAGTAGGCAGAAGACCATTAGGCATCTATCTAAATACCTTAGAATGATTTTTGATAACATTTTGGAGATACACATGAATATAGGGTCTAGATGTTTTAACATCTTGTGAGCACAAGTGTGCAATTACACCATATTATCTTGTTTTTAACAATTTTCTATTATTTTATATATTAACACTTTAAATGGTTTCCCTTGGATATCCTTCTGTTCAATTTATTTTTCTTTTGAGTAAAATATCATCAAAAGTTCCTAAAATTAAGAGCCGTTGTTTTCATTTACCTCCTGGTCTGACATGGTATCAGGGCCAGTCCCATTTTTGGCATTCTTGCCTTTGGTGTAACTCCCTCATGTTCTGCATTTTTGCAGACTTTCATTGTGCATTCAATTTTATGTCCTGCTACTCCTGCCATTGATGCAATTCTGGAATAATTCTGAGTTTTTTTTTTACTGCAAATTCTGCCACACTTTTATTGTAAAAATAATTTTTACAGTTCTCTACACATTCAAGCTTACTGTGCAAATTTTTTTTTACATCCTACTTAATTTTTACAGTTCTCAACTCACAGTCACCTCCCTTCCACACTTGCTCTCTCACAGTCGCTCTCAGCACCATCTCCCTACTCTCCCATGCTCACAGCCCTATCCCCCTCACAGTCGCTCTCGGCCATCCCCGCTCACAACACCCACTCAACCCTCACTACCCAACCCGCTCATCCCTCTCCCCTCACATCCACTCCCATCCCCTTCACCTACTCACGACAGCTCGGCCTTCCCCACCCGCTTCTCTCCCTTCCCCGCCCCCTTACCTCTCTCCCATACCCCACCCCCTTCCATCCTCTCCCATACCCCTCTCCCCGCCCCCTCACCTATTTCCTCATCCCCGCTCTCACTACCCCCCCCTCACCCGCTCTCCCCAAACCCCGCTCACCTGCAATCTTTGGCCCTCCTAACTCACTCTCCCCATCCCCGCTCTCCCACTCTCGACCCTCCCCACTTGATCATGGAAGTGTGCCCCTCACACTCCCCACCCACCCCTCACACTCCTAAATCACCCTCTCCACCCGCCCCTCCCAACCCAATCGTTCCTCTCCCTCTCCTCTGCATTTTTTATTTTTATTTTTGGCCATAATATCATTCTGAATTTTACATAGTTTGGCCTCCCCCAGTAATCACCTTTTCTAGAAAACACCCCCCCCAGAAAATACCTCCCTCAGATAATACCTCTGTTTTTTTCCCCCAATTTTTTTACAAAAAATAAAATAAAATAAAAAAATTGCAGAATTGAAACCAGAATTGAGCTTTTACCTTGACAGCAAAGTATTTTTTTTTTCCCTTCAAAATAATGCATTCTCTCATATCTATTATAGGAGTTGTTCTCTCTGGCAAGGAGAACTATCCTGAATGGTCTTCGAAAATCAAGCACACTCTCATTTTTAATGAGCTGTGGAGAGGAATTTGTGAAGGAGAAGTAGACCTTCCACTAGCAAAGCCCACTTCAGACAAGGAGATCGCTATTTGGGAAAACTAGAACTGCAAGGTCTATGCCTTGATTGCAGCTTCCATAAATGAAGAGATGATTCGCCATATTACACCATTTTCAAATTCCTATGAAGCCTTGAGCAAGCTAAAAGAACTCTATGACTCACATTCAAAACTTGAAATTGTTCAATTAATGATTAAGCTATTCAGTCTTGAATTGAAGAATGATGACCCACTTGCTTTAGCTTCAGAAGTAAGATCTATCATGCATGACATTAAGAACACTGGTATAGAAGTTGATATATCTCTCATAGCATATGTTAAGGAATTTTATCCGACTTACTCACATTATCTTGAGTCATTGCAAGCAAGTGGAAAACTTGTGAAAATCACCTTTGATTCCCTTAAGAAAAAGTTTGCAGAAAGAGAGAAAGCTTTTGGAAAGATGATAGCCCTCTATCTTCTGAAGAGGTTGTATGCTTTGCAAATAGAGATAAGATTCATGCTCAAGATTCTTCTAGAGGAAGAGGTGGCCGAAGAGGAAGAGGAAGAAGAAATTTCAGAGGAAGGGGGGGCAGACAAACTCAAACTGAAAAATCTGATCTTCATTGCATAAGCTGCAATAAAGACTGGCATGATGTATCTGCATGTGATCTTCCTTGGGATAAAATTGAGCAGTAAAGAAATCAAGAAAAAGGTAAAACTCATGATAGAGACAAAGGTAAAGCACCTGAATCTGCTCATTATGTTGTAGCACATTGTAACAATGGAGTAAGTGAAGACATGTTTGATGTTTCATTTACTTCTTGGAGAAATGATTGGTTGCTAGATTCAGAAGCAACATGTCACATGACATTTAGAAAATATTTTTTTGAAGAATTTACTAAAAAAAGTTGATGGAGCAGTATACTTCGCAGATAAATCCAAACTCAAGCCATTAGGTCTTGACAGAATCAGGCTTAAGTTTCCTAGTCTTCTAGATTATCTTCTACATGAGGTTCTATACCTCCCTGAGTTGAGGATAAACTTTTTGTCCTTGGTCCACATCCACCAGCAAGGACACTCCATTCACATGTTTGATGGCAAGGTTGAGGTCAGAAAAGCATCAAATCGCTCACTTATCATGGAGGGAATAGAAGAAGGAAGACTCTTGAAGCTACAAGGTTCCTCTGCTCATGCACAAAACTTTGCATTCAGTTCACATCATGATGACGGTACATTCCCATCAAGTCTTTTATGGCATGCTATATTTGGACACTTAAACTATGACAACCTTCGATTGTTGAAGAAAAATGGTGTTAATGGACTACCTACAATTCCTAGGAAACTTAAGCAATGTGATGCTTGTATTCTAGGAAAGCATAGCAAAAATCCATTTCATGATTCACATTCCATAGCACATAGAAAACTTGAGCTTATTCATTCAGATTTATGTTCCCTATTCCTGTTGCTTCTGCAAATGGAAATAAATATATGATGACATCTATTGATGATTACACCAGAATGTGTTGGGTTTACTTATTGAAGAACAAGTCTGATGCTTTTCAAACATTCAAGAATTTTCATGCATGGATTGAAAATGATGCACAAACTCATATTGGCTCTTTATGCTTTGATACTATGTCAAGCCAAGAGGTAACTCTGCAAAACTGAATATGAATTAGATGGAGATTGTGTGTGTACTTATACATGGAGGTGAGGCTATTGGGATTCACTTCCCAATGTCTCTTGGCCTTCCTTATTTACTAAATTACAATAATATACAATCTCACCCAATCCCTTAGGATTAGGTGTCAACATTAACCATTGGAACCATTGTTGGAAAAAATACTGAGAGGGGGGGTGAATCAGTATTTACTGCATATTCAAAACTTTTTACTTTTTCACTTTCTAAAACCCATACGCTACTTTCCTTTAGTAAACTCGCGTATACACGCGGATATCCTTCATACAACTCGCATATTAGCAGAGATCTAGATATGCAGATATTTATTAACTTAGTTCTTCACTTATATCATTCCATCATTCATTCATTAGATGTTCTACAAACAGTAAACATGTGCAGTAAGAACAGAATAAACCATCACACATAAGCATCACACATGAACACCAGGATTTTAGGTGGAAACCCAAGTCGGGAGAAAACCACCGCTGCAGTTGCTCAGCCTTCAATATTTTATTATAGAGAAAACATCTTACAGCATATGTGTTGGTGCAGACTCCTACCAGCACACAGGCACCCACCTGCGCTCGTTTACCAGCCTCTCCACGGAAGGTTACACAACCCCGACTTGTTTACCGGCCTCTCTACGGAAGGGCTAACCCCACGACTCGTTTACCGACCTCTCTGGAAGGGAGCTTCCTGACCCCCTGCTCTCGTTTACCGGCCCTCACGGAAGGGAGCTATGACCCACGGCCGAAGGCTACAACCCTTAGCACCAATAAGGACCACGTTTCATCAATTTTCACACTGGATCCAAAGCTTCCTTTACAACACAACTTGCAGGCCACGTTTCATCATATTTTCAGACTAGACCCTCTCCATATATTTAAGCATAGTCAAACATCAACAACAGATAGCTATAACACAGCAGATTAGATCAGATATTTCATACCCCATACTTCAGCAAACCCTAGTTTGCATACACTCTTTTCTTTAACTGATGTCGCGTATATACGCGCTTCTGTCCACATCAACCAGCGTATACTTCTATATAAATTACATAATTAATTTCACTGTGCATACACGCTTTCTCTTCAATGAAGCCGCGTATATACGCGCTTCCTCTGCGACGAACTAGCGTATGGATCTTCAACCATTTCAGAGCTGCATACTTCTTTAGATCAGATATTCAGTTCAGATTCAACCCTTTACTTCAGACAGATGTTCGCCTCATCACAGATCTAATCACTCCATAAACAGATCTAGTAGATACAAATACATTTCGGATCTAGATATCCCGCTTCATCATTTCTTCATAGGTGCATCATAGATTCAGATCTATCATCAAACCTTTACCCTTTCCATACAGATATACTTCATAGAGAAGTATTCATTCAAGCTCAGACCTCTTGCTCTCACACTCATAATTTGCACAATGAATTTCTTCTCCTTATATAGGTTTACCTTTTTTCAATACCATGAGCCCCTTTTTCAATACCATGGACCAAAACAATACCATAAGCCCAAAACTACCTGGACGGGGTCAATTAGGCGGATCATTACCCAATACAATGGGTCAATACCATGGTGGTTACCCTTGGTTTTGCACTTTTTGAGCGCTTTTTGCCCATACGCGACTTGGCACGTTCTTTCCCGCGTGCATACGCGACTTCCCCTAGACATATCCGCGTATGCCTTGAGACATACTCTTTTTATCATAGATTGAGCACATTATGAATTCCTTTCTTCATTGCCTTCTGTACACACTGTAGATACATCATATTTAGCTCATCAAGAACATATTCTATCAAGCACAACTTCATCAAGTAAGTTGCCATCTTCTTCATCAAGTTGGTTGCCATTCAATGACAACACTTAGCATCATGTTGCTAACTAACATCATTTCACATCAGATTTACATCATTTACCAAGTCCATCAAGTCAAGAATAACTTCATCAGGTGTATTGCCATCAAGGACAACACATGCCAACGATCTCATGTCTTCATCTTCATTCAGTGGGTTGCCATCAAGGACAACACTCTGCATCATATTGCCAACAATCTCCCCCTTTGGACTTGATGGCAACCACGATGGTGTTTGATCACCAAAAAAGATAGGTACATTAAGAATACAATGACACCATGTCACTCTCCCCATTCTTTGACACCATTATCTTCATTCAAACACCATGTCACTCTCCCCCTTTGACATCGAGGGCAAAGGGCGGATCAAAACAAACATACTCTCCCCCTTTTCTCCTCATGTGGAAGAAGCGTTCTGCAGATCTGATGTATACTGAAGTGACCAAGCTCCCCCTGAGTTCATGCTGAATCTTCAAACATATTTTCCAATGAAGTACATGACTCTATGAATTTCCTATCACCAATGACTCACACTTACATCAAATATCCAACCAAGTGGATTTACATATGAGACTCAAGTACCTAACCAAGTGGGTTTACACATTTCAACTCAGCTACCCAACCAAGTGGGTTTACAAAATTTGACTCAGCTACCCAACCAAGTGGGTTTACAAATTTGACAAGTCCTTACATGACTGAATATTACAATTTGACATCATGGGTCACAACAAGACCTTTTCATCAAAATACAAATATGACCATTTATGACCAACACCAGAAAGACTTCAAGAAAAAGAACATATTTCAGAACCATCATAATGCCAACAATGCGTTATACTCAGCAATGCTAATGCTCCCCCTGAATCTGTGCATCCAAGCATCCTTTTCATATGACTAAGGCTCCCCCTTAGTTTGTGCATCCTGAACACTTTTACCAACAAATCATCAAGGCATCTTTATAAAAACATTAGAAATAGAATTATGAGAACTGGAACACCACCAGAGATACCAAACAGTATCAGAGATACCAATCAGCACTGCAGCTGTGCTAAAGAGAGCTGACTCCAAACAGAAAAATGTCAGCAATCAGACATACACGGTTTTCTGTGCAGGAACGTGCGTATATACGCGACTGTGTTTCATGAAACCCGCGTATCCAATACCATCTTCTAAATTTTAACCAGATCTTATCCTCTGTGAGAAAAAGATAGTGTTCAGCTTCTTTCTGAGATATTTGAATGCTTCCCTGGACTACAGATAGATAGAACAGTGTAGTTGTGTCTTCAAGCGTCATCCAACGGTTGTAGCATAAGCACATTAGTAACCAAGACTTCAGATTCTTTGCAGCATCAATACAATCTTTCCAAGAGATATTATCATACCAGAACAACATCTTCAAATAAGTGTCAAGCAACCATCCATGTGGTCCATCATCACCAAGATCTTCAAGATTTAACATGAAGTAACATATGTAGGCAAAAGATCTCAACTATAGTAACAAACTTTGCATGATCTATTCTTATTTCTGAATCAAACGACATCCAACTCATCCATGTGTGAGCACAAAAGATACTTATCAGAAACCAGGGCTCAAAATCTCATCATAATAAACCATGTACCAAGTTATCATCATTTGAGCATGAGTATCACAAAAACCAAAGAATAAGCAGTCATATTGCCAACAATGCAATCATTAGTATTCAACCTGCTGCTCCCCCTGAACCAGTGCTCCTTCTTAACTTGTGCAACCTGAATATGTTCATCAGCAAGTCATTAGCAACAATATCTGCATGAACTGCCCTTATCTCCGAATTATAAGACATTCATCTCAACAATGAATACTCTTCATCAAAAAGCAAACAGGACTCATCCACAATCTTCAACATAGGAAACCATGTATCATATCATCATTATTTAGAACTGAGAAACTAAGCTGATATTGAGTCAATAATACAGTTATTAACAGTCAGACTGATGCTCCCCCTGAGCCTCTGCTCCAGATCTTCAGCTGTCATATAAATTCTCTTATCATCAATGAATACGCGACCGTGTCTACTAGAACTCGCGTGTATACGCGACTTTAGTTCACCGAACCCGCATATGGAAAGTGTCACATTGAAAATTTCACTTTCCTTCATCTCCCCCTAAACTTATGCCTCATGTACCTGTCTTCTTCACATCAGATGCACTGTCAGGAATAAATATAACCAGAATCACCAAAACAACCATGGGAATAACCATACATCGCTCCCCCTAATACATTACTAAGCTCCATAATGTATCTCACATCACTTCTGCAGTCAATAAGAGAAGTAAGCTTCAGAAGCGGATGACTGCAGTAGGGTCAATTTTCCCTACGTTTCTGACCGGTCCTCCTTCTTTTTCCAAATTTGCTTGAGCTTTCCAACTGTGTGCTGAAAATTGTCCACTTTCCCAGATTTGTTCATCTTGCATTCTTTTTCTACATGTCCATACTTGTTACAAGCATGACATCTCATGTGGCCAGAGAAATAGACATAAGAATCATAATGAGCTTTTCTATTCTTCCTTCTATTGCAATCACTAGCTTTGTGACCATACTTGTTGCATGAAAAAAAATATCCCTTAAAACAACCTGAGTACCTTTCTGAATAGAATCTGTTTGATTGTGACTGAAATGATCTGCTCCTGCAATTTTCTGCAACATGCCCATAGTTATGACATTTGAAACATTCAACATTATTGAATGATTTCCTTTGAGATTTCATCATTGTTGGTTGACCTTTTGTTTCTTTCAACTCTTCAGGTTTTGCATTGACTTCCTTTGAATCTTTAGCACTTCCTTGTGAACTAGATTCTCCTTTAACAGTTTCATGAAAACCAAGACCAAGTTTGATAGAAGGAGACCTTTGACTACTAAGAATATTGTCCAGAATCTTGTACTATCTTGAAACCTCAAAAGTTTAACCTTTTCTTCTAATTTACCTTTGAGAATGTTTACCTCATCCTCCAGGGCTTGACATTGCTTTGTCATGCTTTCTTCTTTCCTTCTTCCATCTTCTACTTGATCCTTCAGATTTAGAATCTCTTCTTTCAACCAATTTTCATTTTCTTCACATGTTTGTTGCAGCTCTTCATTCTTCTTCTTCGATGCTTCGAGATCTTCTTTCAGAGATATGTTTTCTGCTTCAAGTCTTGCATTCTTCTTATTTGATTTATCCAGGTCTTCTTTGAGGGAAATGATTTCTGCTTCAAGTCCTTCATTTTCAAATGATTGTAGAGGTTCCTCACTCTTCTTACTTGATGTTTCAAGTTTTTCTTGTAGAGAGATGATTCCAGCTTCAAGACCTTCATTCTTCCTTTTTGATTTTTCTAGATCTGTTTTTAGAGAAACGTTTTCTGCTTCAAGTCCTTCATTCTTCTTATTTGATTCTTCAAGATCTGCTTGCAGAGAGATGATTCCAGCTTCATATCTTTTACTTTGATTGTATACATCATCGAACATCCTTTTCAGTCTAAATATCAAAGCTTTGGAGGCAGATTCCTTCTCATTAAATATTCTTTGTTGATCTTTGATAACTTCTTCTAAGTCGATAGTACAGTTTTCACTATCTTCACCCTTCTTTGTACAAATAAGAATATCAGGACCCCAATCACTATCAGATTCATCTTTGTCAATTTCAGCTATCTCCTTACTTTGAGTAGCCTTATTCTTTTGCTTCTTTGCCATGAGTACTTGTAGAGCTTGGTCATAATATTCTTCATCTTCACTTTCACTATCATAACCTTTGCATATACAGGTAAGTGAAATACAAGAACAACGATCAATACCTGTTTCATCTCCTTCAATTTCTGCTATACACGATTTCTGAGGCATCTTCTTTCCTTGAGCAACCTTCTTCTTTGTACTTATTCTGACGGATCTCCTTGAGCGTACGGCGCCTGTGAAGGACTTGCTCTGATACCAATTATTGGGAAAAATCTTGAGAGGAAATTGAATCGGTATTTCTTACATCATGGTACTGCTTTCTAAAACCCATCGCTACTTTCTTTAGTAAGCACAAAGTATACACGCGATATCAACCATCCTGACTCGCGTATTAGCGAGAGATTTAGATATGCGGATATTGAACTAATAGTTCTTCACTTATATCATTCCATCGTTCATTCATTAGATGTTACACAAACGATGAAAGCATATCTTAATTAAAATGAGAATAAATATCACACAGCATCACACATGAACACCGGGATTTTTAGGTGGAAACCCAATTCGGGAGAAAACCACATTTGCGGTTACTCGACCTTGATATTTTATTATAGAGAAAACATCTTACGGCATATGTGCTGGGAGTACGGACTCTGCAATACATCTGCATCATCGCTGCGCTCGTTTGACCTCCTCCAAGGGAACTCTACAGCCCACGACTGTTTGACCTCTCCTGTAAGGGAGCTACAACCCCCTGACTCGTTTACCAGCCTCTCTTGGAAGGGAGCTACGTCCCCCTGCTCTCGTTTACCAGCCTCACCTGGAAGGGAGCTACGACCCCCTGACTGAAGGCTACAACCCTTAGCACCAATAAGGACCACGTTTCATCAATTTTCACACTGGATCCAAAGCTTCCTTTACAACACAACTTGCAGGCCACGTTTCATCATATTTTCAGACTAGACCCTCTCCATATATTTAAGCATAGTCAAACATCAACAACAGATAGCTATAACACAGCAGATTAGATCAGATATTTCATACCCCATACTTCAGCAAACCCTAGTTTGCATACACTCTTTTCTTTAACTGATGTCGCGTATATACGCGCTTCAGTCCACATCGACAGGCGTATACTTCTATATAAATTACATAATTAATTTCTTGCATACACGCTTTCTGTAATCGGCCGCATGTATCTGTGCAACCTACTAACGACAATGGCGTATGGATCTTAATGACCATTTGTTTGTTGCATACTTCTTTAGATCAGATATTCAGTTCAGATTCAACCCTTTACTTCAGACAGATGTTCGCCTCATCACAGATCTAATCACTCTATAAACAGATCTAGCAAATACAGATACATTTCAGATCTAGATATTCTGCTTCATCATAGGTGCACCATAGATTCAGATCTATCATCAAACCTTTACCCTTTCCATACAGACATACTTCATAGAGAAGTATTTATTCAAGCTCAGACATCTTGCTCCCACATTCATGATTTACACAATGAATTTCTTCTCCTTATATAGGTTTACCCTTTTTTCAATACCATGAGCCCCTTTTTCAAAACCATGAGCCAAAACAATACCATGAGCCCAAAACTACATTACTTCCGATGGGATTCCTAGACGGGGTCATTTAGACGAATCATTACCCAATACAATGGGTCAATACCATGGTGGTTACCCCTGGTTTTGCACTTTATGAGCGCTTTTTGCCCATACACGACTTGGCACATTGTTTTCCGCGTGCATACGCGACTTCTCCTAGATCAATCCGCGTATACCTTGAGACATACTCTTTTCATCATAGATTTAGCACATGCTGAATTCCTTTCTTCATTTCCTTCTGTACTCACTGTAGATACATCAGATTTACTTCATCAAGAACATACAACTTCATCAAGTAAGTTGCCATTATCTTCATCAAGTGGGTTGTCTTTCAATGACAACACTCAGCATCATGTTGCTAACTAATATCAGATTTACATCATTTACCAAGTCCATCAAGTCAAGAATAACTTCATCAGGTGGATTGCCATCAAGGACAACACATGTCAACAATCTCATGTCTTCATCTTCATTCAGTGGGTTTCCATCAAGGACAACACTCTGCATCATATTGCCAACAACCATAACATAACAACAACACCTATTTGGATTACAATCATTGGACTATATAATAAATACTCCCAAAAGTGAAATTAATAATATGGATTTCCCTTGAATAATTATGGTATCTCCATTTGCAATCATTACTCAAAACTCTAGTGTTGGATATATAAACTAATTGAAAAGTCTGGCTAATTTAAAATTAATGAAGTTATGTGTACTAGTATTGTCAATCAACATTGTTACCTTTTTCTTTTCAATATATCATTTTATCTTGAGAGTTTGATGAGCATCAATTCCAACAAATGCATGACAATATATGGTTGGAGTAGTCTCTTATAGTTCCATGTCTTGCAATGGTTCCAAAATTTGATATTATACCTTTTCACAAACTATGTAGAATAATTTCCTCTCTTTACACACATACCCTTAATTTTACTTATTTTCACAATTGAAACATGGTCCCTATGTCCTTTATTCATCCATTTGCTAAGGTGTTAGCCTTGTAGGTTGACTAAGGTTAAGAGAGGGAACATGGTTCTCTTTTTACTTGTTAGTTGTCACCCTTCTAGTAGCCATATTTTTTCTTTCATATTTCCTTACGACACTAGAAGAATTCTCCAGGGGGTTAGATTCGAAGAGATATACCTTATGTTAAATTCTCTTCTTTAAAGTGCCCATAAAGAAATCTAATAAATGATCCTCTAAAATTTTCTATACCCTAAATATCATCTTTTGAAATTGTTGAATGTTCTCTATAATTGGAGTTATTTTCTAAAGATTTATCAATTAACTAAATAATATGTTTCCCGTAATGTTCCTATATTGAAATATTAATTCATTCATAAAAATATAACAAGAGACATTATAATTCTTTTTTCATCCTAGAAGCCATTGATACCAAAAAAAATGATCAAGTTCCAAATACAAGGATATAAGAGTTACCTTTTGTAAAGTTCGTACTTAGTATAAATCAAAGAATTTATCCATCTATAATATACATGTTATGATATCATTACCATCAATTTTTCTCATATTGATCTTGGGAATTAATTATTTCCTTGGTACCACCTTAAACCCTAGATGATGTGGATATTAGAGTGACGAATAATCATGATTTTGGGAATTTATCTTCATGTTATCCAAACGTATTATAATATTCACCATATGTGATTGGGGTACAAAAATTTTGTTCTCTCGATTTTCATGATTTCCTTGCATCACAATATCACTTTTAAGGAACCTCTCATTTACGCTATGCATGAGAATGGCTCCATGGAGTTTTTTAATCATTTAATATTTTGATCCATTTGATCTTCAAATTCCCTTTTAAGTATTTCTTATGAATTTTTCAAATCAACATTTTGTGACACATTATCACTCATATTAATGAATTGGTTTCTCAATTGAGATAAATGGTACCCTGAATCTTAACTTTATTTAAGAGTTATGTATGATTTATCTAGAGGTGTAATAGAAATATAATTTTTTGCATAAATCTTTTCCATGTGAAAAATAAGTATAGTCCTTTTCTCTCTTGATCACAATTTTTGAATCACCAAAAATAAATTTTACTATCTATCTAGTTGACCAATCTTTCTCTCAAATTATCTTTGAATTTTTTACTGCTATGATTCAAAAATATCAAGCTATAATATCATAATAACTCTTCTTTGTGATGGCATAGGTTTGAATAAATTCCAATGTGTTAAGGGAAACTTATGGTAACTTTCTTAAAACTTGTTTTTGTTCCTTTCAAGAGAGTGGATTTGAATGGACTACTATGTGTCTAAATTTTCAAATATACTCCTAAAATTTGGATCTAAAATACTATGATATGTAACCTTTTCAATGGTACTAATGAAATTGAATTTGGACAATTATAGCTTCATAAATGATTGCTTTACTAAGGACAACTATATGACATTAATTTCAGGATTGTTCAAAAACCCCATTTTCCACATCTTGTATCTACAAATGTATAGTGAACCATAGCTTGGAATTTTTACCACACATACTTCTCTAATTCTCCTTAGGCTCATAAAAATTTTACTTTTTGAAATTTCCCAGTTAAAAAAAATTGCGGTGAAATACCAAGATGATTCCTTTGAATGTGGAAAACCCAAATATTATATGTTGTGATTCCAAATGTTATGCACGAAATATCCAAATAGCACAATCAAAGAAAGATAATTAATTCCATGTCTTGAGAATAAGACAAAAGAATGAATGATAAGCCTCTTCATGGAAGCAATCTCCTTTTACAATATAACATATGTAGGATGATATGATATTTAAAGCTATCTCGTTGATATATATGAGAGTCACATAATACAATAAAAGGGTTTAGCCAATTAATATAAGACCATAGTTGATCAATAATAACAACACTAATTCAACAATAAAAATATAATAACTCGATGTTTAGGGCTTAAATATATGCGGAAGATCATGAAATTTAATCCATTGATTTATAATATTATATTTTAAGAGGTACATATATATGTATATGTCTGTATAGCTCTTAAAATATGATTGCGTGTGTCTATCTATCCATCTATATAAGGACAACATTGCAGGGAAACGCAAGGGATTCATGGACGAAATTTTTAGTTAACCTATTATGATTAACTAGTGCATCTTGATTTGCCGACTGGCCATAACTCTTAACTCGAGCCCGCTCATGAAAACAGTTATGGCATGCAGCTACGTGCGAGACTCAACCATGATCTTCCCCTTCGCATGTATTAAAGGCCTTTTAAAAGGAAGGCCCCTCAGCACAATGAGATTCATAGTCAGCTCCCTCAATCTTTTTTGTTGCTTTTGTTCTTTCCCTACTGTGCCACCAGCCCACTATGCAGCCCTCTTCCTAGAGATGTGCTGCGCAGAAATCTCTAGGTTGCGAGTTACCAAGCATGCACATCTTATCACAGCTCCATCCATCCCACCATTCTTAATAGTATGTGCACACCCATTACCTTGGGTCCCTCAATATTCTCTCCCCCTCATCGTTCCCCCTGTCCACTTACTTCTCCCCTACTTCGACCCTCTCCCCCTATTGAGGATCCCTCCATATTTTTCACATCTCTGCTTCAGCAAGCCATGGCACCTAGGTTGCACCAAAGAACCATCTGTGGAGGGCAGAGAGGCGTGCTCCTCGGTCGTTACCACTGTGGGACAGACAATCATCTGGATTCTATTAAAGGCTCCTCCTCAGGCAGTTTCGCTAGATAGAGTCCCAAAGCGGATCAGGAGGAGGAGGCCCCCATGCAAGCTTCACAGAGGGGCATATGTGGACCTCGAAAGTCAACCATTGTGCATCAGGTGCATCTCCTGCCTCACAATACTGAACCTCTTCCAACTCAAGAGGATGAGGGTGATGATACAAACGTATGGATTATGGATTGTGAAGGTACTTGGATGCGCGTCCCTGATGAAGAATATCCGGTGACACCCATCCTCTGCGCACCGGTCCCCAAACCTATGCGTCCACCCACTGATACAGAGGAAGTGGCTGCGCCGGCATACACCTGCCCCATAGTGGAAGAAGAGCTAGATAGTAATGATGAAGCTGAAGACTAAGGATTGCGTTGCTGCTCAGTTCTTCCTTGTTTTTTTTCATGCCTGCTATCACCACGAAATTTCAATTATACTTATGCTTCCGCAAATTTTGTAATTTCTGGATACACCCTTTTGCGCATTTTGTAATTTCCTGCTTCAAGTATTTTCCGGGCTGGTTTCCTCCACCGAGGCAGCCCCAAAACTGCACAACTAAGGCTGGGATTGGTTAAGAACAGCTTACCAACCCAGCCTGTAGCGTATGTACTGTTTCTATTTTCGAATTAATATAGATTAGCCTAATTTACCAAAAAAAACTAGTGCATCTCACTCAAGGAAATTTGAGTCAAGCACTTATTAATGTGGAATAGGTTGAATACCCAAAAACATTAGCAATAACTAGTTGAGCTAACCCTTTGGGCTCAAATTTATTTTATTTTCAAAGGAAAATGTCATGAGAAACCATAAAATCACCTCCCCATAGCCATAGATGATATTCCTAGTACAATTGTTAAAATATAACAATGTGCCTCACCGAGAGTGATATAAACTAAGTACTTATTTTCATAGAACTAGCAAAATGCCTAACAACATTGCTTACAATTTTTTAAACTAACATAGAATCTCTAGAATCTTAGCTAAAGTAGTTATCACCAAATAACTACTTTAGCTAAGATATTACACTCTCTAGACTCATATATATATATATATATATATATATATATATATATATATATATATATATATATATATATATATATATATATATATATATATATATATATAATTCCCAACAATATTGGTGATAACTACTTTAGCTAACCCCTTCTTGCGTGCACGCATACACAATTAACATAAAACTAACTAAATTATACCCCAAAAATATTGGTGACAATTAGTTGAGTTAATCCTTTGGGCTCCTATATGAGTACCATTCAAGATATAGTGTGAGGTTAACATAATTAAGTTTGAATAGAATATTTCAATGTAGAATTCACCATGAGGACTTTGATTCTAATCTAGTTTAAGTTTAAGTTTGACTAAGCTACTGATTGCTATGGTGGCTAGTGAATCAACGACCCTCCCAAATATTTTAGTGAAGAGGGGCATCTTGTGAGGTTCTCCTTGGAAAAAACGATGCCCCTTAAGATCTTGGAAGCATAAACAATAAAATCCACATATACATATAAAAGTCATTATTTGTAGTTTTCTCCACTTAACAATGTGGGTTTTGTAACCAATCAAAAATATGTTTGAAGGTGTCACCTTTTGTGGCCATCCTCATTGACATAATAATAATGGAATGTAAGGACTTTTAAATTAGTACAATCGAACTCTAATAGCAATATGGCATAGACACATACAATTAAAGATAAAAGCATTTTTATATTACAAAGCAATACAAGGAAAACTAGCTTATTGTAATTTTTTTTTGTTGGTCAAAGTCTAGATTATATTATCATTTCAAAAATTACATCATAAGACAATAGTGTTGTGATACATCCAAGCAACCTGAGTGGCAAAAAAGTCCCTATTTGACTCAGGTGTGCGCCAAGACATATTGTGCCACTGGTTATTTCTGGCACAAAACTAACAAAAAACAAGCAATTACAAATTTTCATGGAGGAGGGTTCGGGTGGGCTGGTGGTGGCCCTACAAATAAACCGACACAGTTGTGATTTCGAGTGCTCGAAGGTGGTAATGGGAGCGCCGTAGTTGGCGGCGCAAACTCTATAGAGCATCTAAAGTTTCATTTTGCATATGCCTAATATCATTTATATAACCGATGAGCTTGTTGTCTTCTTCATACCTCTGTTCTCGCATGTTGTCTAGATTGAGCTGGATTTGTTGCAACTGAGCTGAAATCATGTCCAGGGTGGCCAAAACATCAACTTGACAAGGCGACCAGGCTGGAGAGACCGCCATAGTAGCCACAGAGTTTAGATCTCAGTGGATTCTGAATCCGAACTCGGGTCCCCATTTGGCCTACGCTCCTCCATCCCGTGACCGAATCCTCCTCTGCATGCATCTCCACGTTCCCATGGCATGAGTTTCCCTTTCCCACACCTTGATGCTTCCTAGCTATAACTCCAATTTCCCGTGCAGAGTGCAACCCCTTGAAAAACAATGTAGTCACACATGCCATTGCTTCCCGTCTAACCGCTTGCACCCACAAACTCATGGAACATCGTCGCCAGCCCGAATGCCACTTCATCCACTGGTGGAGAGGAGCCTCCAGCTGCACACCCACTAGACTGTTGTTGGGTTGGAGTGGCCTCTGAGCCCGAGCCAACACCGTGGTATAATCGTCTCCCCGACCATCACAGACCTCATCCCCTCAACGGACCGAGAGTGCCACAAATGGCATGCCTAGAAGTGGGCACCCTCCTAAAAAACAGTCCAAATGCAATTGTTACCCCATCACCCCTCTGCTCCTCGGTCCCTAAGCTACCAGGATCCCACGGGCATATGCTCCACCATTCCTAATCCACCGTCTCCCTCTCCTTCCCCCACACTTCCTGCAGTCGAAGCTCAAGTCATAGCTTGATAGCCAACGCCGGTGCACAGAGAAAAACCTCCTCACAGATTTCCACCATCACCCACACCTGCAGAATTTCGACTACCTTGCCCGCTAGCTTGATATGCTCGCGTCGCCCTCCGCACCTCTGCTCCTCCGGAGGGCCCATAACTACTTCGAGTGTGGGAGGCTAATGTTGCTCGATGACACATGGCATGAAGCTTGTCCGACCTACCCAATCCACCCCCACTTGGCCATCAATTATGACACCCCCATCGAGGAAGTTTATTATAAATTTTTACTAACATATTGTATTTTTATATTTTATATAATTCCTATATTAAAAAACATGTGATATCGTAAATATTCACATTACAACAAGTTTTATTTTTCCAATAAATCAAAATTTCACATCTTTTAATTTTTATTTTTAAATTAAATCATCTTAAATAAAAAAACACACACACCAACAACAACACCAAAAAAAACCAATACTTCATAGACAAAGCTTCCTTTCTATAAAAAAAAACCAAAATTTCATGAACAAACTTCTCTTTCCCTAAAAAGTGATTTGAATTCTCTTTATCCCATGCTATACTAAACGGGTATTTTGTATCTTAACTAATTTTCTCGTACTTCCTCAAATTCTACGCTGGCCTTCAGTAGAAAAGCATGTCAAACCATTACTTACTATTGTACTTAATAGTTGGAAGTTACCCGAAAATTATGATTTAGTTAATTATTATTCTTGGAAAGGGAAAATATGTGAGTTGTGTGTTAAATTATTTTATAAGATTAAGTCAATTTTATGTTTTTTATTTTATTTGGAAAGTTTGGCCGTAAAATTTTATATTTTTTTTGAAAAATTTGGTCATAAATTTTCAAATAAAATTGTGATTTTTTGTTTATAAAATTTCAAATAAAATTGTAATTTATTGTTATTTAAAATATATTTTTGAATATAAAAATAGATTTAACATTTTCAAAAAAATTTAAAACACTTAAATTCTATAAATAAAACAATTTATACTCAATTATCTCTACTAAATTTTAATTAAAATTAACCACAAAAATATCCGAAAAAAGTCATTTCTTTTTGTTTTTGTTTTGGAAATAAAGTGAGATATTAAAATAAAACCTAAGAAATAAACTTTTTTGTTTTATGGTATGGGAAAATAAAGGTCCTTTTCACTTATCACATAAACTAATACACAAATAAAAAAATATATCGCGATGAATTATTTTAATCCATTTTCCTGCCTAATAAACAAATAAAATAAAATATCGCGCTGAATTATTTTAATCCATTTCCCTGCCTTCGACAGAAATGGATTAATTATGCTACCTGCCTTTCAAAAATTTTAACCTTCGAGAGTGTCAAAAATAAAAAATTCAGGGCTCAAAAGCAACCGTCTGCTTATTACACAACACGGCATGAATTGTTTGAGAAGTTTCCGAGGAAACTAAATTTAAAGATATTGTGACCGTCCAACCTGACGGGCATGAGGTTAGTTTTGATATCTTCTCAGCCGGAGTTACATTCTCTGCCAATGGAGCTTTGATTTATGGAGTTCATAAGCAAAGTTTAATTGTATTTCTTTAATTTCTATTTTTAGATTCCTGAAATTTTAGTGTTAAATTTAGTAGATAGATTTTATGACATGAAATTATTTTATTTTAAAGAATTAAAAGAATTAAAATTTTATAATAAATATATAAAATTATTAATTAAATTTTTTAATTAATAATTCATTAAAGCATATATATATATATATATATATATATATATATATATATATATATATATATATATATATAATAGAATTAATCATTTTTAAAATTGAGAATTAATAAAATTCATGAAGATTTTTGCACTTAAAATAAATCTTTGAAATCTACGAGGTCTAAAACTTGAAATTTAGGAGGTGCGTAGGAATGATCTCTCAATGAGAAAATCTGGGAATGATTTGTATAAGAAAAGCGGGCTTGGTTAACAAAGTACAATGGTAAACACCACAAATGTTGCCCTAAATTTTCCTCCCTAACTCTCGTTTTCTATTTTCTGTAGAATTGAGGGCTGCAACGTTGCTCGTTTTCAAGTCTATAGCAATTATTGATTACCTTTGAAAGCAGACGCCAGATAGGGTGGTGGACTATGAAAGATGAGGAATCCAAATAATATTGTGATTTGCATATTGTTGATAGGAATGATGGGAATCCTGTGCATTTATAAGGGGGCACCCAACTGTTTGGCAATGCAGGCATTTAGATCAGTATTTGCCACAGAAGCAGCTCCCATGCAAATACCAGCATGAGTCTCTCCTTTACCGTGAAAAAATAAAAATATGGAGACAACAAAGTGGGGCAAAGGTAAATAAAACGTTCAACAGTCCCTCTCTCTATTGATTCTCTATTGATTGCTTGAGTTTATTTATGACATTATATTTCATCTGTCAACCTCATTTTATCACACAATGTCTTTTGTTTGGATGGGCTTCTTAGGTTTTTGACACCACAGAATCATCATGTTTTAAGGTTAATTTATAGTTGTAGTTTAAAAAAATTTACAGAATAATCTAGAAATTTGGGTAAGATTATGAAAAGTTTTGGTAAAGATTTTTGAAAATTTAGGTTATAGTAGTTAAACTTCAATATTTTGGTGTCTTAAAGGTTTTTGATAGTGCTGAATCCATTTCCACCCTAAAAACTTCAATCCAAACACTCTAACTACTTGAATTTTTAAATTTATTTTTACCGATTAGTGCTGAATCCATTTCCACCATAAAAACTTCAATCCAAACACTCTAACTACTTAAATTTTTAAACTTATTTTTACGGATTTCGAAAAAACACTACAACTATTCTGTTGAGTCTGTAGACAAATCTTTATTGACAACTCAAGACTGAGTTGGGTTACAATTTAATGCTAAAAAGAACAGTGTTTAAGCAAACTAAATCGACTTTCAAAGCTTTTAATACTATGAAAGAGATGAGTGCAACCCATGTGGGAACGATCACGAAAATCACCTGTAGGATACGGAGAAGAGGCTGCTGTTAAATTTTATATTCGTTCCAGGCAAACCACAGATACAAACTGAGCTCAATTTCAATTCAGCCAGCGAGCATGTGCTGGTCATTTTCAAAATTAAGTGCTTTCTTTGGCATTCTCGGAATTTCTGTGTTGTATTGCTTATTGCCTATTCTTTGACAGCGCCATTTCGTACCTGGGGCCTACATATTCTCCTTGGCATAGTGCCACCTACATGTACCCTTGGAATTGATTTTGAGGATGTCATTCCCATCGCATTTGGTGTCTTTTTATTTAGTACGCATCATCATTCGTTAAGTGAAAGGAAAGTCTATTTCTTCATCCTTTACCCGAATATTTTTAAAAAGAGTTCATTTGTGGGCAAACTGTTTGGCAAGTTCAATGCGTGGACAACCATCACTTTATCATAGTGAAGTTTGATTGGTAAAATTTATGAAGAAGGTTGTCGTGGACTCCTCCCATGGAATATCTAACAAACAATTTAAGATCCCTGAAAGGGAAGGTTGGGAGAAAATCAAGAAGTGTCAATTGATAGTTGAATTGGAGCAGATTGAGGGAGAGACTTTTCAGATTTTCGAATATATGGATGGTCAAAAAGGCTCAAATTACTGGAGACAGAGAAAAGGAATATTCTACTTATTCATGAGCAAACTTGAAGACTAAAGAGTCATGTAACTTGGCTAAAAGAAAGTGATCGAAACACTAAATATTTTCATTCATTTGCCAATGGAAGGAAAAATACAAATGCTATTTGGAACATCGAGATTGAAGGACACTCCTACAATACCACTAAACAGATTCAAGAACAGGTGGTAAAATATTTTGAAACCTTATACAAGACAAGTGAGACAACAAATGTGGAAGCACAGATATGGGTGGTTGAAGATTTCCCTCAAATGCTTTTGGGAGAGGATAATTACAGATTGTACAGAGAATTTTGTGTTCCGGAGGTTGAAGGGGTACTAAAATCTTTTTCCCCAAACAAAATTTCGAGCCAAGATGGGTGGACTCCACATTTCTTCATTCACTTTGCCGACATTTTAATTGAGGACATCACAGATTTGGTAGAATAGGCGAGGCATAAATGAATGGTACATGGAGCGATAAATTCTACATTTCTTGCTCTCATACCGAAGAAAAAAGGTAAGGCATCCTAGAACGACTATAGGCTCATTTCATTGTATAATACTTTGTATAAAATTATATCGAAGATTATTATGGAAAAGAATAAAGGATGTACTGTCAAGGCATATTTCCCCCCAACAGTTTGTGTTTCTTAACAATCGTATCATGCATGATGTGTATCCACTCAGGAGATTATGCATACCATACAAGATCGGAAAAATGGAAGCCATGGTATTGAAAGTGAATCTGAGTAAGGCATATGAACGGGTGGATTGGGCCTTTCTGAGAATGATTCTTTATCAAATCAGGATGTGTTTCAGTTTTGTGGAATGGATTATGGGATGTGTCTTTAGAACATTGATGGCGATCCTCATTAATGGCTCTGTGAGTAGATTTTTCAAATCGGGCAGGGATTCGAGACAAGGGTGCACTCTTTTGTCCCTTGTATTCATTTTAGTTATAGATGCTCTCAGCATTAAAATTAGCAGGACTGCGGGGGTGGGTCATTTTCGTGGCATAAAAATTACAGATCATGGAGAGATCACCCACAGTTTTTTTTTGGATGATGTGTTGATATTTGGGTTGCTGATTAAGCAATGCTGGATGGTTCTGAAAACCATATTTAAATTTTTTTTTGAAGCATCGAGGATGCTTGCTGACGAAGAAAAGCCTTGTTTTTACAATTCCAAAGGGGACCCGGATACTATCAAACAAATTGGTGAGATTTTCAATTTCAATATTAGCCCACTTAGGGGAGGGCTGACATATCTGGGCTTTCGCCTCAAACCCTCCAAATATCGGGCATGGCTCATAGATAAATATCAGACAAGGATAAATGAATGGACACAAAAATGGTTGTCAAAGGGTGGGAGGCTGGTATGGTGCACGCAGTCCTTCAACAAATTACCGTCTACTGGGCACATCTATTTTATATCCCTAATACCATTACTGATAGAATTAAGAAAACCATGGCAAATTTCATATGGAATGGTGGTCAGGAGGAAGGGAAATATTATCGTATACGATGGGAACAAATCACTATGCCGAAGGAGCAAAGGGGGATGGGGATTGCTAGAGGTGGAAACCTTTGGGAAAGAACTACTTATGAAATCATTTTGGAGGTGTATTCAGACTTCGGGTATTTGGAATGATATCATCAAATTTAAATATCTCAGGTCATTGACTTTGGAGGAAGTCTATACCTCGAGATAGGGGATGGATGGGAGGAGATCTTATATCTAGAATGCGTTTAGGAAGATATGGTCCATGTTCCACAGGATGATACAATGGAACTTTGGTAACGGCCAGAGGATTCTCATTGGGGCAGGGGTTATGAGAGGAAACCCACATAACTGTATGATTAGTTTACAACTAGTGAATTTCTTACAGGGCAGGGGTATCCTCTATTTGGGGCAGATTATTAAGCATTGGGTGGAGGGCACTCCAAGGTGCAAGGAGGTTGCAGACATGGGACTACATGGTCAATTGGCTACAAAATGGACTGAATACTTGGTAGGATTAAAAATCATGGGGTACAGACACAACAGGTTCGAGGATTAGCTCACGTGGAGGGGGAGGGGGGGCGTGGTACAGTCAAATTAACACCTCTGAGGCATATAAAAATCTGATCAATCTACAAGGCGGACAGGTAGGAAGATATTGGTTTATGGAAATATGGAAGGTGAAGATACAATACAAAATAATAATCTTCGTGTGGTTTGTCTGGAAGGATAGGAACCTGACGTGGATTAATCTAATGAAGAGGGGTAAGATAGGACCCGAGACTTGTTGTTTATGCATGGCAATGGAGGAAGATAACTACCATCTCTTTTACAATTGTAAATTTGCATGTGAGATTTAGTATATGTTGTGTAATCATTTCAATTTATAGGAGCGTAAGTACTAGTTTGTCGAATATTGTACAAGTTGGTGGTTTGAGCAAGGTAAATAATACATGAGCATTGCACTTTTTTTTATTGAAGATTGTGGTTTGGTAGGAACAAATGGATATTTGAAGATAAAAAATGTACACCAACATGGCTCACTGCACAAATTATACTGAATTGGGAGGCCATGAGGACCCAACATAGACCTCGTGATCTTTCGATTAGATTAAGACCTTTTTAAATTCATTATCCAACAGGTTTTTTCAATGAGGCGACACAAAATATGGGATGTGGATGTGGATCATGGCTTATGATCCTCAGTGTCACTATAAAATACTCTGGTTTGGAGGACAAGGGACAAATATGAGGGCTGAGATGCTAGCCCTGTGGGGGCTATTTTGGTTCACCAAACATCTCTATATTGATAAGCTATGGGTATTTGGGGACTCTAAGGTACTAATAGATCATTTGAACCAGCAGAGCATAATGGCTCCTCAAAATCTCTCACCCTGGATTGACTGGATTAATGACCTTAGAAGATCATTCTCCATCTTTTCATTCACTCATATATATAGGGAAAAGAATGTAACCACTGACAGGTTATCTAAGAAGGGATTGATGGGGAATTTCAATGAGATGCACTATGAACTTATAGATGAATCGAGAAGTGGGGCTAAGGGCACTGTCATTTTTTTTTTGAAGGCTACTACTACAATGGATTCAATGCTTCTCAGAAATGGATAAGGAATATAGAATACAAGACCAATTTGCAACAAGAAAAAATAATCGGATTTCTTCCATGGAAAGGGATAAAGTACTCAGAATTGGGGACCATTTTGCTGCATGAATAGAGAATCGACTTCTTCCAGAAGGCTGGAACAAGAATGGTGAAAGGTAACAAAGGGGAGAAAGGCCTCCAGATGAAGGAATACAAAATATTACAAGTTTTGTTGACAACGAATTGATTCTCTATCTCCTTTTGCATTTTTATATGGAAACTAAAACAACTTTAACTCTGAAATATTTTGTAAAAAGAATGAATGATGAACACATTTTTTAATGTAAATCTCATAAAATTATTGACATTATGCTGGTACATAATATAAACTTTTCCAGTGAAAAAAGATGGAAGTATGAAGTTTAACACTTAATTTTTTTATAAATTACTCAAAATTTTAAAATCATCCCTTTATATAAAAATTAAATAATATATATTTTATTCCTATAATGCAAATACTAATAAAATTAATTAAATATAATTTAAAATACAAAAATATATAGTTTATTTATATAAAGTTAATAATAACAAAATTATATATATATATATAACTTATTTATCAATATTATTAGAGATTTTTAGAAATTTTTGGAGGAAAGAGTTTAGCTTTCTAACATTTTGAGTGGACACTCTATCCATCATCAAATGCTAAAAACCTTTTTTATATCTTGATATATTGAATGGGTGCTAAAATAAAAATAAATAGATTAAAAAGATATATAAATATTGATGAAAAAACAATTTAAAAATCTAAAAAGGGGGAAACAAAAAGTAAAATATAATTAAAAAAGGAAAAAAATAATAATGAAGGAGAAAATAAAAGATATGTACTTAAGTCCAAGAAAAAAGGGGAGATCAAGTAGGGAAGGTAAATTTTGAAATGAAAAATGTTAATAAATTAAATTATACATTAAATTAAAATATATTTCTAAGGCCCCCTCTAGTAAAGGGAGACCAAGTAAAATTACCCTAGAGAGTTTTTATGAGTACATTGAATCTTTAGAAAAATGAAGATAAGATAGAGAAAACCAATTTAAACTAGAATTATCTACCATGCTTGATAACAACCACAAATATTTAGAAAATAAAATAATAACACTCGAGACTGAATTCCAAGAAATGAAAGATAGGATTCAAGTAATAGAACATAGAAAACAATCAAAAGAAAATGACACCCTAAGAAACTAGATTAAAAATCTAAAAGAACAACAAAACACTAACTCAACCCTAAATAACAGAGACAATATATTACATATCAAACCGATAAAAGAGGAAATTAACAAACTAATTGAAATCAACCATGAGCGCCATAAAAAGCCTTAAACCTTCTAATTACTGCTATAGATGAAAAAAACAATGAGGACACAATAGACATAGTAAATAACAATTAAAAACAAAATCCCAAATTCAAACAACTTATTCACAAAAGCAATAAGGGTAAACACAAACTAATCTATGTTAATGTAAGTTGTAATGACCTTAAATTAGATATATTTAAGAAATCCCCTAGCCTAAAAAGAACATGAATCTTTATAAATGAAGATCTTATTTTGAAATACAAAGCCGAACTTAGGAAACAAATCCGAAAGGTCAAAGAGGCAAGAAAAGAAGGGATATGGGCTATCATTAGGAATAAGAAAGCTATTATTAGAGATAAAGTCCAAAATAAGAGTGATAAATAGGGACTATGATCACTCTGAATCTTCTTCTGGAACTGTCATGGTTTTCCATGGTGTAAAGGTCCTATGTTAAGTTGGATCCTGAGTGATATCAATCTTATCTTTTTACTTGAAAGTTGAGAGCATGATGAACCTAGGGTCCCTCACATTGACAGATTCATTCTTTGGTCAACGTGGAATAGGAAATCCTCTCGTAGGGGTTTTGGTGCATAGCCTAATATATAAAGAACATTGTTTCTTCTCACATCTGAATTTATAAAACCGACCCCTTCAATCAACACATTTGGATCAAGAACTTTGATTCTACCACCAATAGGATTTTTCTTGCAATCTGTTATTTCGCTCCTATAAACTCTACCTCCTATAAGAAAAATAACTTGGATAAGAATTCCCCTTTCAGTACCTTAGATAAAGACATCCACAACCTAAGGAATGAAGGTAATATCCTTTTTCTTGGGGACTTCAATGCTAAAACTACTACTAACCAACCTATTATGTTAAGTAACAACTCTAGCCCTAACCCCTTATGGCTTGTTGAAGATGGTGACTTAGCTAATAGATTCAAAAGAAACTCCAAAGACAAATGAGAACCTATTCGAAATTGAGTTTCTCAAACTTTGTATCTCCCAAGTCCTGATTATTTGTAATGGGATTAACAAGTGGCCTACCTCCGACCAAATGACTTGTATCCATGGACTAGGAAATAGTGTCATGGATTATGTGATTTCTGACACCCCTTTTCTCAACCGTATTACAAACTTTGAGTTGCTTAATGATTATGAGCCTGACTCTGACCACAAGCCTTTGTCCTTAACCCTCAATCTTGTTAGGCTTACCAGCCACATGCAAAAGATCAATGACAGTCAAAGGCACACTCATTTCAATATAAGTAATGTAGACCTATTCTTAAGGGATTTAAAAAGAGATTTAGGCTTTATGACTTATAATAAAATTTGATAAAATTTATTACAATTTAGTACCACTAACAAAGTCTCTATTGTAGTATTGTTTAAAAAGAATAATAGAAATACCAACCCTTGGTATGATAAATACTATAAAATTGTGAGGAAAGCAATTAGAGATGCTTCTAAAAAAATATAAGGCTCTGAAATATAAGTGTATACATATTACTAAAAGGAAGAAGATGTCCTATATTAATAAAAGACAAGAGCACCTTCTTCTCCTTTCTAAAGTTGCACCCATAAAGTTTTGGCGGAATGTGCTTGTTCTTACAATAAAATGATAATTATTCGATCCCCTTAGAGAATGGGACATCTATCTTAAGAAGTTCTATGACTCCCTGGACAACATGGGCATCCTTAAAAATTCTTATTAAGGAGGATATATTTTCTCTATAAGACATATAGTTTGGGATTAAAAATCTTGCTAATGGGAAAGGTAAATATATTAAAGGATAACAAGCTTAAATATTTAAAATGGAAAGGTCCATCCTCATCCCTCATCTCCACAAGCCTGCTAATTTGGTGATAAAGCATGGATTCCATAAGCCTTGGATGCAAAGCCTTATTGTTCCTATTTTTAAAAGTGGGGACAAAATTTTTCCATCTAATTATAGAACCATTATGATTAGCCACATCTTAGCCAAACTATGTGGGATCTTTTTGGAAAAGAAGATTAGCCTTTGGCTTTAAAGCCATAGTAAAAGAGCTAAAGGGAAAGTTGGTTTTAGGAGACATCACTCGACTACCAACCATCTTTTCACTCTATGAATAATTTCCGAGGAATGTTGCAATAATGAAGCTAATCTCGTATGTTTCTTTGTTGACATTACTAAATATTTTGACACTGTTCCTCAAGATAAACTATGGAAAAGACTTGAAGAGATAATGGCTCTGTCTGAGACGAGGATTGTTTTGATTCGTCTTTACCAGATTGTTGCTTCCAAGCTTAATACCAATGAAAGATGGTTTAAAGATATTAAATGCAATATCGAGGTTAAGAAATGTTGTCCCCTATCCCCTATCCTTTTTTAAATTTACATCTATAAGCTAGAGTGTTTGGAAACTGCGGGGTGCAATGGCACCGAGCTTGATGTTATACTCATTACTCTTCTCCTTTATGCCGACAATATCGTTCTTCTTTCCAGAATCCATGATGACCTAGAAAATCAGCTTAAGAATCTTCATGATTATTGGTCCAAGATGGGTATGACAGTTAATATCGACAAGACTAACGTCATGATCATTAAATCCAAAAAGATCAACCATGGTAATTTTATCAATGATAACAATTACATAGAGCAAGTTTCTTCTTATAAATATTTAGGTTTTTACGTTCATCATTAGCTCAATTGGAACTATAATAATGAGAAAATGATTATTGGAGGTTGAAAATCTTATTATGAGCTTGAAAAAAATTAGAAGTTGATTGATCTTTGTATTTGGAGTAAAATGAGGTTCCTTTTTAAGACCCTTGTCACCTGTGTTATTTTATACATATGTGAAGTTTGGGGTTGCAATATATCCAAAGAGTCATGGAGAAATATTGATATGATTCAAAAGAAATTTATAATCTACAACCTCAAGGTCAAGGGAAATATTCCCCATCATATCCTTCTGATTGAAGCTTCCCTTTCCCCCTATTGTACCTTAAGAGACAATCCCTTAGCTGTGATAAGGAATCAATGCTTAAGCCATTTATATGATTATGTCACAAAATTATTTGTCTCTGTTTAATGACCCTCAAGTATTTATCATTAAACCCTCAAATATCAAATATAATGAACATTTCACAATGCTATCTTTTGCTTATGTTGAATGAAATGACTAGAAGAAAATGAAAGAAATAAGTCCAAACTGATATGATGTTACACAGAATATATCATCTCAAACCCCAGAAGAATTATATGAAAGAAACAGTTAAAATGAAGGAGCGCTAATTAAGGGTTTTAACTCTTGCTTACATAGGTAAAAAGATACCTACTGCTCATTACTTAGTTTTATTCAAAGATAGAAAACACAGAATGAAAACTTGAACACATATCAACATAAACATATTCCAGAAACTTGCTTCTCATTCATTAATCTTTGAAAACTTTGAGTACAAAAATTGTAGTTTGAAGGTTCGAAACTTGGAACCTTCCTTCCTCTAAATTATTACATTAAATACAATAAAAAGCAGTTTGAAACTACTATAACTAATCCTAACTACCTCAACTCCTGAGGACTTTTTAAGCTATTATTACATACACTCAAAATGTCTTATTACATTTACATCATCTTTGAAAGATTACAATAATATAAAACTAACATCCTAATCTATATGTTGAATGGGAATTGATGATGATGCTTCTACATTTCCTGGATCAGTTTCTGATTTATCTTTCTTTGAATGTGAAGGATCCTTTGGCAAGTCTATTGTCCAAGCTCTACATTTCTTCCATATCTCTACTCTTGTCCTGGGTGAATGTATCAGATTGTGAAATTCTAGCCTGAAAGCAGTAATTCGGTTGTAAGAAGGTCTTTCTGTAAACAAAGTTCTCACCATCCACAGCAGCTGAAAATGCCTTTGAAGAAAGTTGATCATCGTTGCTCCCTTGAGTACCTAAGTCTTTTCATGTGTATTATCAACTTTAATTTTTTTTAATACTAGTAAGTTTTCATCAGAGTACCATGATAGAAGACCTCCTTCAAGTCCCCAACATGAAGGCAAACCTACTATTGTTACCTTGTCAAGTGACTTATCAAATTGGCTTACTGCTTCTTTGATTTCTATCAGCTTCTTCTCTGTGACTTTCCTGTAATCATTTTTGACAACCATCTTATTAATTTCTTCTGCATATAGGATTCTATCTTTAATCTCATTTTCCTCTAGCTCCTGATCTGTTTTGGAATTAATAAAGTCAATGAATATTTTTACCCAAATGGCCCTGTTGATTGCCTTCTATCTATCTGCCATTACTTGCTCTTCAAATTCTATGATAAGACTCTTCTCCTCTAAAATCACCATAAAAAAGCTCCAAATTGACTTCATTTTATAAATGATATCATTCCAAATGATATATTTTTCTTGTATTAAAGATATGTTCCCTTTTAATTTTTCTTTAAGACTTTTGATCTCAGCATTAGCATTCTGACTATCCATTTTGTATTTACCAGCTTCATTTTCTCTAGCTTGAATAATCTTCGATGCAGTCTCTAAATTTGCTTGAGCCTTTTTCCAATACCTTTCTGCCATCTGTAATTTAGTATTGAACTGAGAAATCTATGCTTGTGGATCTTCATCACCTGAAGGAAAAACAAAAGTACAAGTATGACTATCAATATGATTTTGCAGTGATATTGCAGTTTGTTTTATTTTGGAAATTTCTTCTTCTTTTTGCATAAGTTGTTGTAACATATTTTCTTTCACGTTCTCTACCTCTGCAACCTCTGCAACCATTGAATGCTCCCTTTTAGGTAATTTTAACTTCTTCTTCAAAGTAGATATCTTTGCTTCAGCACTTTGGATAATCTTATGCACTGCAGTCCTATCATTAGGGTCCACCCCAATCTTTACTATGACCATCTTTAGTTCCTCATTTTGAATGGTTAAAACCCTAGAGTTGGCTTTTTCTAGCTTTAACTGTTTAATGACCTTTCCAAGAATATTCGCTGCTTTCATTTCCATTGCATTGGTCTTTGTCAAGTCATTTACAATCAACTGGCCTATCTGCATATGTAAGTTCACCTTATCCAATAATGGGATTTTCTTCACATCTACAATTACATTTACAGTATTGAAATTACTAGAAGAACCAATTGACATGTCAGTAGGATGTGATAGGGAAATTCTGAATTGATCTTTCTCAAGATCCATGGCAGTCAAAACCCTTGTTTGATCTGGAGCAATCTAATATTCAGCTTGGGCTTCCATGCTGGCTTTCATCTTCTGGTTCTTCTCTGCAATTTGGGCAAACATCTGCTTGATCAGAGGTACTTTTTCATGAGAGGTCTCATGTCTTCTGGGTGAAGCAGGAACATTTTGTTCCTCTCCCAGTTGTAAAGAGAAACTAGGTTGATTATATGCATGTTCTTCATTAAAAAATTTCCTTTTCTCAGCTCCTTGCTCCTTATCTTCTAAGTCAATTACTGTTTCTTTACTTCTTTTATTAGACTTTTCTGAAATGATAGGAGTCTGAATATTTGAACCTATTGAACTCACTACACCTCTGCTAGCTATCTTTTTTAAATCTGCCCTGCTTTCATGAATGAAAGTTGAATACCCATTCTCAATTCTTCTATTGGAAATTAAACTGTGTGGGTCATAAGCCCAACTTTCCCCTAGCAGCAAATGCATCTCATCTAGAATTTTAGTAACTTCTTCAAATGCCTGTCTCATATTAACAATGAGAGGACCTACAGTCATGGGTAGTTTAAACATATGTCCCATTTTCATGGGCACAAGTGAACTTGATCAACATTCAAACTTTTTCGAATAAACTCCAAGGAAAATAGTCTCATGGGAACAAATACTAGAAGTCTAAAAGGCTCAACACCTGCTCCATATAACCTAATTTCTGAATAATCCTCAAACACAAACCAATCTCCAAACTTACACTTTGCTCCTAAATGTAAGAATTCTTGAGCTTTGGGTAAAAAACAAGGGGGAGAAACTCCATTCAACACCTTATATGCACTTGACATGAAATAACTGGAAAAATCAAATAGTCCATTTTCATTTTGTTCTCTCCTTACTATATCGGTCTAGAAAATTACAGATTGCCTCCTTTTATTCACATCCATGATATTCAGACCTAGATGCATAAATTCCTCCACATTTTGATATAAGAAAAAGTAAATGATTAATGAAAGAAATCTAAAAGAACCTGCTAATGATAGACTCGTCAGCTGTGAATTTACTTCTTCCTGCCAATAGGATGGAATATAAAGCACCATTCCTAGCTTCATCATTGTGGCAAACATCCATAACATTGTTTTATCCACTATATTGTCATCATCTTTGCCTAGAATTTTAGCAATGCTGCTTAGTACTGGCTGAATCTCAGTGTCAAAAACCTCCATAGGAAAATCCTTGTTGTCAGGCTGAAATTGTTGTGTGTTGGGATTTAGTAGATGAACAAGGTGATTGAATTATTCACCTGTAAGATTATCATAAAATGCTACCAAAGATTCATAGAAGAATTGAACACATGACTCTGACTCAAGGTAACAAAGGGCTTGGCGAATTAACTGGGTAAACACTTGTAGAATATTCTCTCCCTGATAATTCATCACAAAAAATTTGCCAGGATACATAAGGGAAACCATCCAGGATATCAAGTCAGGAAAAAGATGGGTTCTAGGGATACATGCAGACAACAAACCAGACTTGGCCATGGCGACATACACTAGAGAAGCTTTGTCATTGAAGAGGACTTTTTGGTAAAATGGAAGATGAACCAGGGAACAATTCTTGTCTTGGATATCCCTCTCGGTATCCATGAGAGGGATATGACTAGCATAATCGGACAGAGATGAATGCTTAGGCATAATTCAGAATTACAATGATCAATGACTGACAAGGTGGCTAAATTTTAATAAGGTGACGAAAATTTGAACAGGACACAGAACAAAAAAATCACAAATGTCAAATTAATACAAAATAGCTTCGAGAAAATGAGAATTTTGCTTAAATAGGTGGTGCGGTCTTTTAAAATTAAATGCTGACATGACGCACCAACGAACCGTTGAGTTCACCTGACGTGGATGACAGTTGTGACCAACTCAACATGTTACATCACTACGAGGGGTCTTGGGGTACGAAGAATTATTTTGGCTTGTGCCCCCGCAGTCAATCTCCACCACTTATCTATCTTTCTTCTGCAGTCAACCTGGTCAACTGCGGAGGCACTATTCTTTTTAATTAGTGCACTAGTTGTGCCTGTGGGTTGAGTCCTTCGATCAGAGTACGAGCTTTCATCACATCCCACTTTATATAATGATCGAACTTTAAAATTTAGGTTGGGGACCTACTTCATAAGGTTCAAAGTATCTAAAATTTTGATTTTAATGCAACGAAAAGAAATATTTTTATGCCAAAGTATAAATATTATAATACTTTAACATATTTTTGATAATTTTCTATTTTTATATTTTCAGAGTCGAAAATAAAAGGATATTGCAAATGATCCACAACATCTGGCTCCACCTTGTAGGTTTTAACCCTGTACAGAAATTATCTGCAAACGAATCTTAAAGACAGAAAATAAACAGTAGTGATAGCATAAAACATAAAACATATAAACACAGAGATATTCCCCTGGATCCCAAATCGGGACGACCAGCTTGATTTTTCATTATATTCGTTTTAGTGTTACAACACATATATATACATGCTAAAGCATACATAAACCCCAATCCATTAACCTTGGATTAGAACATAACCGTAGTTCCCTTGACCAGATCTACAAAATACCAGGGGCCAAAAACCATCGTACCCCAAAACCATGTGCAAACCCATGCACAAAACCATGGGCGGATCCGCCCACTAGAAAATAAGGACCAAAATTTTTTTCTGAGGCGCTTCCCCAGACCTCGACAAGGGGGGCTACCGCTCCCCCTGTGACCCCTCCACATGTGATTAGTTGTGGAAAGAATATAACACATACCCAACATTCTCCCACTTGTTGTTTTCTTTCCGCAGGGGGCCATAGGAGAGCTTAGTCATTAGCCTAGTTCTGCAACACCCATTGTTTCTCTACACCAAGAGAACTTCTGATTGCTTATAGAATTCGTCAATGCATCTGCAACATTCTTCAAAGTGTCCACCTTTACCAGCAACACCCTTTTAGCCTCAACCATATCTCTCACAAAGTGATATTGAACATCAATGTGATTTGTCTTTGAATGATAAGCAGGGTTCTTAGCCAAGAAAATTGCACTTTGGCTATCACAATATATCCTTATAGCTTGCTGCACCAACCCCATACTTGAACAAAATCTCTGCAACCAAGCTGCTTCCATGCTTGCATGAGTGGCTACTATGTATTCAACCTCTGTAGTTGAAAGAGCCACTACAAACTGTCTTTTACTCATCCAACTGACTGCACCTCCAAATAGGCTAAACACATACCCACTTGTAGATCTTCTTTGATCCAGATCTCCAACCCAGTCTACATCAACAAAACCATGAATGTCCAACACTCTTTCCAATCCTAGTCTTCCTTGGTAGCACAAGCCATAATCACTAGTGCCACGTAAATATCTGAAAACCCGCTTCACTACTGTCCAATGCTCCTTCCCTGGGTTTGACATAATCCTGCTCAATACTCCCACTGCATGTGCAATGTCTAGTCTAGTACAGACAATTTCATAAATCAGGCTACCCACTGCACTTGCATATGGAACACGGGACATATCCTCCTCTTCTTCTTGTGTCTTGGGACACTTTTCAACAATTGTACCATTGTACCTACGGGAATCGAAAGAACATTCACGGTTTACTATCCTATCATATTGAATCTGCAGTAAACTCGACATACTTCCTACGATTTAACTTGAGCTTCTCGTTTGTAGATCTCTCTTAATTTCCATGCCCAAAATATATTTTGCAGCACCAAGATCCTTCATGTAAAATTTGGAGAATAGTTGGGTCTTCAAATCATGGATAATTTCTTTGTCATTTCCAATCAACAACATATCATCCACATACAAGACCAAATAAATAATACGATCACCAATTAATTTAAAATAAATACAGTGATCCTCCTTGCTTCTGGTGAAGCCAAGTCCCTTTATGTAGGTATCAAATTTCTGATACCACATCCTTGGTGATTGTTTTAACCCATACAGAGACATATTTAACCTGCATACTAGTTCTTTCTTCCCCTTCACCATAAAGCCTTCAGGTTGTTTCATGTAGATCTCTTCTTCCAGATCCCCATGAAGAAATGTTGTCTTCACATCCATCTGTTCTACCTCAAAATCAAATGCAGCAACAACAGATAAAAGTAATCTAATAGAAGTAACCTTGGAAATAGGAGAAAAAATATCACCAAAATCAATTCCCGACACCTAGGAATAACCTTTTGCTACCAACCAAGCTTTGTATTTCTCCACCTTACCTTCTACATTCATCTTCTTCTTAAACAACCATTTTCTCTCGATGGGCTTCCTTCCAGCCGGCAACTCCACCAGATCCCATGCCTCATTTTTATGCAAGGATGCCATTTCATCAACCATGCCCTCCTTCAAAATTTTTCCATCCTCTAAATCTGCTGCCTCCGTGACTATGTTCTGGGATCCTCATCAGTTATAGTTAAAGAAAAATTTGAACAAAAAGTAGATGGACTATACCTTTCTGGTTGTCTTCTTTCCTGAACTAATCTTCTCACAGCTGGAGTTTGTGGCTCTTCCTCTTCTGAGTCTTCTTCTATTGTAGAGTCTGATTCATCCTCCTTTAGCTCAAACTCTATCTTCTCAGGTTCCTTTGGTAGGACTTCATGTTTAACAATATCTTTCACCTCTCTAAACACCACATCTTGGTTGTACACCGCCTTCCTTGTTTCGTTCCAAACGCCCTTTAAACCATCTTTATACCCAATAAAGATGCACCTTTCAAATTTATTATCCAACTTGGTCCTTTTCTCCTTTGGAACATGTACACATGCATCACATCCAAATACCCTCATATGTGAAAGTTAGGGTTTCTTACCAGTCCATACCTCATGTGGAGTCTTATCCTCCAATGTTGATGAAGGTGATCTATTAACCAAGTAACATGCAGTCTCCTTTACCTTTGCCTTCCTTTACCTTTGCCAGAATTCTCACAGAATTCTTATCTAGCATTTACTTGGTTACTTCTTGAATTTTCCATCGGTGTTTCATTTCAGTTCTTTCTTAATCCGTTTTCTGGGGGTGTATGGGTAATCTTCTAACACGTACATCTTGTACTTCTCACAGAACTCTTCAAATTCCTTCTTGGAGAACTCCCCACCATTATCTGTCCTCAGCACCCTTATCTTCTTCTCTGTCTAGTTTTCCACCAGAGCCTTAAATTCTTTAAATTTGTCAAAGACTTCAGATTTCTTCCTCAAGAAATATATCCATGTATTCCTTGAGAAGTCATCTATGAATGAAACATAGTACACAAACTTACCTAGTGATGGAACCGACATAGGTCCAAACACATCACTGTGCACAAGCTCTAATATCTTGTTCACCCTCTTAGCACCAGAAGGAAAACTCACCCGATTCTGCTTCCCATATATAAAATGTTCACAGAAATCGAAATCTAGAGAGCTATTAGACATACCTTCTACCATACCATTTCCATGTAGTATCCGAAGGCCCTTCTCTCCAATATGTCTAAGCCTTTGATGCCATAGCATGGTATTTTCTCTAGAGACCGCTAGGCTTTCCGCTCCACTTTCAGGAACCACAGAACTATTGCACCCAGCAATAATAGTGTTGCCCTAAAGCTTGTACAAAGTTCCAATCTGAACTCCCCGCATTAATACTAGTGCTCCCCGAACCATGTTACAGGTATATTTCTCGAACACTGTTTTTACACCTGCATCATCCATCTTGCTTACAAAAATCAGATTTTTGGCCAATGAAGGAATGTGCAGAACACCAGGAAGTGTTCTAATCCTTCCACCTTGTAGCTTCAACTTGAATTTTCCACATCCGACGATTCTGGCCTTCCTATCATCACCTAAGGAGACATCACCGCCATCATATTTCTCATACTCGCAGAACCACTCCCTATGGGGAGTGAAGTGAAAGGATGCACTCGAGTCAATCAACCATGACTCATGATCTACATGTGTATTGAAGAAGAAGCCAAATACACATCCCCACCTTCATACGAGGTGGTTTATGCCTCTGTAGAAGGAGCATCATCAGATCCCTTTCCTTTCTCAGGAGCTTTAGATCTGTAGTCCTTTTTTTAGTGCCCTTCCTTTCCGCATTTCCAGCACACCTTTACAAACTTTCCAGGAGATTTAGATCTCCCTATAGATTTAAATCTCCCACTCAAAACCTTATTCTTGATTCTGTTCTGGGACCTTCCTCATACAAATAAGGCATCTCCATTCTGACCCTCCATATTTCTCCATATCATTTCCTCCGATAGCAAGACTGAGACAATGTCATCAAAATTCAAGGTAGTTGTATTGCTACCTGTTGCAATAACCAGACTGTCCCACGAGTCTGGTAGAGAACACAACAAAATGATGCACTTATCTTCATTTGAGATTTTCATATCAACAGATGACAACTGACTTGCCATAGTATTGAAGGCATTCAAATGCTCTGTCACCGAGTCTCCATCCTTCATCCTCAGGTTATACAGCTTTTTCCACAGGAACAATTTATTCACCAGAGACTTAGATTGGTACAAAGTCCCTAGCTTGTCCCACAAGGTATTCACCATAGCTTCCCTAGATACATTCAAAAATACTGAATCTGAGACACACAATCATATTGTGCTCTTTGCCTTCCGATCCAGCTTCTTCCAGTCTTCATCTGACATTGTCGTTGGTTTAGTACCCAGATCTATCACGATCCACTGATATTTATCCACCAGCAGATCCTCCATCTTGAGCTTCTACAACTCAAAACTCTGACCATTAAATTTCTCGATCTCTATCTTCCCACCGCTTGCCATCTTCTTTCACCGCATCGATCACAAGATCTCCTTTGAATAAGGTCTACCTCGGGAGCTGAGCAAAAAACCTTTCAATGGCAAGCATCCCTTGAAGCTAATCTGCTTTGAAGTACAAATATAGGTTTAACCCTATATAGGGTATCTACAAATGAATCTTAAAAGACGAGGAAAATAACGATGGCAAAGCATAAAACATAAAACAGATGAACACAGAGATTTTCCCCTGGATCCCAAATCGGGACGACCAACTTGGTTTTTCATTATATTCCTTTTAGTGTTACAACACATATATATACATGCCGAAGCATACATAAACCCCAATCCATTAACCCTGGATTAGAACATAACCATAGTTCCCTTGACCGGATCTACAAAATACCATGGGCCAAAAACCATCGTACCCCAAAACCATGTGCAAACCCATGCACAAAACCATGGGCGAATCTGCCCACCCGAAAATAAGGACCAAAAAAATTTTCCGGGATGCTACCCCGGACCTCGACAGGGGGGGCTACCAACCCCCCTTGTGACCCCCCCCCCCCCCCTTGATGCTACGCCCAACGCAATGTATAGGGGGGGCTATCGCCCCCCCTATGACCCCCCCACACATGATTAGTCGTGGAAATAATATAACACATACCCAACACACCTGGGGATAGTGTTTTTTGCCACAAAACATTAAGAACTTGCAAATCAGTGCCTTCACTTCGGGCATGGAGTCAAATGATGCTTGATGAAAAATATACAATGAGGAAAACGAATATGTAGAATGATGAACCTGTTATCTTTAGTGCTTTAAATAATGTTTCAAATACTGCTCGTTCATAGGCTGCCCAACTGTTTCACCATCAATATTTTTCAGCATGAAAGTGTTATTTAATCTAACTTCAGTGATTTTGTAAGGACCATACCATAGAGGATCAAACTTACCATGTTTTCCCTTCTCCTCTCTCCTAGTATCCCATCTTAGAACCAGATCTCCAGTTTTGAACATAATTTCCTTTTCCTTTCTGTCAAAAATCGACTTCATTTTCTCCTGGTATGTGACCAAATTTCCTCTGACTTCATTTCTACTTTCACTCAATTCTATTACCTTATTCAGCCTTCTTACCAATGCATTAGGTTCTTCTTGCGCTTCTTGAAGAAAATAAATTACTGGATTTGCTAACTGAGTGGGAAAAAAAGCTTGAGTACCATATACTAACTCATAAGGGGACTTACCAGTGGATCTTCTAGTAGTCATTCTTACTACCCAGAGAGCAAATATCAACTTTGAATCCCAATTCTTCTGGTTCTCATTAATTTTTTTCTTCAAGATCTTGACCAATGTCTTGTCTAATGACTCTGCTAACCCATTTCCTTGAGGATGATATGCTGTGGAATGAGAAAATATCACAATATAAGTTTGACAAAAATTTATAAACCTGACTGAGTTGAATACTTGAGCATTGTCTGTGACGATTTTCACTGGACATCCAAACCTGCTAAAAATATTCTCTTCCAAAAACTTCGTTACTACCAAATCATTTGCTTTTCTGGTCTTCTACCCATTTTGTAAAATAATCAGTGGTAGTCAGAATCCACTTAAACTGCCCATTTGATGGTGGTTTAATTTCCCCAGTAAAATCTAATCCCCATTGTCTGAAGGGTTCTTCAATAAAAACAGGAAGAAGAGGTAAAGGAGCTAACCTTTTTTTTTTTGCAAATAATTGGCATTTATGACAACTTCTAACAACTCTGTATACATCAGAAAATAAAGAAGGCCAGTAGAAACCTGATTTAAGAATCTTATGAGCAGTTACTTTCCAATTGTAATGTCCTCCACACAAACATTCATGATACTCCTTGATCACTTCCATTGATTCTCCTTCTATCAAACACAACAACAAGACACCAACAGGATCTTTCCAATATAATTTAGCATCAATTATAATGTAAGGTTGAGCTTTAAGTTTTAGGGATTTGTATTTTGATCTATTGATTGAGGGAGGGCAAGAGAAAAAACACAAATAGTGAATAATATCTTTATACCAGTCTGAGCAGAGAAATTTGTATTTGATTGCTGACCTTGTTTTAATCTGATTGGTCTCCTCAACCACTTCATCTAATGGTGCAATCAAATTAATTCCCAGAGTTTGGAAATTAGATTCTGTTAGCAAATTAGCTAATCCCTGTCCTTTGAATAACTTAGTAGGTTTAATGTCCAAATCGTATTCTTGGATTTTGGCAATCCATTTTCCTCTTCTTCCCTCTATATCACTCTGAATCAGCACACCTTTTACAATAGAATTAGGTACATATGCTACTATTTGAGAATGAAGTACATATGTCCTGAAAGCTTTCAATGACTTCACTAAGGCATATACCTGCTTCTCCAAGATGTTGTATTTGAGCTCTGCATCTCTGAGGACTTTACAAAAAAATGCCACTGGCTACTCCTTTCCTTCTTCATTCTTCTGTAACAACACAACAACAATAGTGGAAGATGATGCAAATGAAAAAATTTGGAAAGGTTTCAAATAATCTGGACTAATCAAAATTGGAGCTTCTTGAAGAGCCTCTTTAATTCTGGAAAAGGATTCTCTTGCATCTTTGTCCCATTTTACTTTAGCATTTTTATTCAACATATATGTTCTTTTCCTAACAATCTCATCACAATTTAGAACAAATCTTCTCAAAAATTGATTTTCCCTAGAAATATTTGAATATCTTTGTTACTTCTAGGTAATGGAATTGTTTGTATAGCCTCAACCCTTGCTGGATCAATTTTCACACCTTGGTTTGAAACTATATGTCCCAACAACTTACCTTCCTCTAGAGAAAATAGGGATTTCTTAGGATTCAATGATAACCCAAATTTTCTACATTTCAAGAAAGCCTTCTGCAAGTGCTCCAAATGTTCATCATCAGACCCTGAAAAAATAGTCACATCATCCAAATATATGACTACAAATTTTTCACCTACAAAAGCTATATCCATTGCCCTCTGGAAAGTAGCTCCTGCATTCATGAGACCAAATGGCATCCTGGCATACATGAATGTTCCCCAAGGTGTAGTGAAATTTGTTTTCTTCTGATCCCCTATCTTAACCACTACTTGGCTGTAACCAGAAAAACCATCAACCTATAAGCTCCAGTTACTTTCTGCAGGACATAATCCATATTTGGCAAAGGATAATTATCCTTCAAGGAGGCTCTGTGTTGGAAATATTGTCATTATTGGCAAAGAAGCAGAAAGGAGTAACACTAGAATTACTAGTGATAGCAGAGGCAATAGAGAAGTAGTTAAGGAAGAAAAGGAGCAAAGGCATCAAAAGGAGCTCAGGAGAGATCGACGCATGCAACAAGTGAAATAACCAAAAGAACAAGCTCAGGAGAGATTTGCAGAAGCAATAAAGAAGCATAGGCAGTAGAGGCAGCGAAGGCAACAGAGAAGTAGCAAAGGCATGTAGCAAGTAAAATAATCCCAAATCAGAGTGAAAATCTCAAGAGGAGTAACATTATGCAGAAAAGAGGCAAGCAACATCAATGTGTAGCAAAGAGAGAATAGTACAGCGACAGTTGAACAAATAGGCGAAATAGGTGAAGTGGACTCGTGTCGGGTGGGAAGAATTTACATTCCGGGAGGTAGCATGCATGGGCAGTAAAGGAAGAAGATGACTCGATGGAATATGAGTTAAACCTCATGCATATCTTATGATCGTGGTTAACATTGATCTGGGATCAACGGTACCGCGTAGGCATAAGCAACCCAATGGTTAACCCAAGGGGGTGCCTTCGTAGTTGACCGACCCATCGGGCATTGACCACAGATCGATGGTTGTCATTCACTATGGTAGCACAAGCCTGATGATCATTCCAACCAAGGAGTGCCTCCGCAGTGCTGTGAATTGGGACCCGCTTTCCTAAAGCCCTAAAGTACAATCATTAGACCGCAAGGTAATTGCTTTAATATGCGATGCGATGTGATGAGATACGATGCGATGCGAAGATGCGATGCGATGCAAAGTGGCAATGCGAATTGGTGATCTGAAGTTCATCACATATCGCAGATCGCAAAGCTCAGAAGAGATAGCACTCATAAATGCCGAAGTGCAAAGTGCGATAAAGAGAACGGACGCAATGCAGGACAAAATTGAAACCTAAAGCATTTCAAGTCCGGGAGTATGGGATCTCCCATTGTTAAATTGCATCGGAGAACAAAGGAGCATTAGAAAATAAAACGTTAAAACCTGTGGGCAAGCGAAATGTGATGCACTATGATTGGTCACAGCATTGTGGGACCCTTCAACCAAATTTAAGTTTGGGGCTAAGTGTTTTATGAAGAAAACCATGGAAGTGGAGGTCGACTCAGGTTACAAAGGAAAGACCTGAAAACATGAAAAAGGACCTGGAGCATGTGCAGAACAGTGTGATGAAGGATTGACCGTAGATATTTGAGCACTGAGTGAGCATCGAGATACATGCAAGGCATGTAAATCATCAGTAATGGTCAAACGATACTTGGAACCAGAAACGACAAATAAGCGAAACAATGAAGGCAGGATTAGAAAACCGGTAAGTGTTTGTTGCACCGCTTTTGGAGGATAAGTGGTAAAAGGTGAAACGAACGCGATAGTGTTAAGAGGGTGATTCATGGCATTCTAAAACCACCTATTTCACATAGGTTGGGAATAGTTAAATAGAATGCAACTTTATGTACGGTTTCTGTTGGATTGGAAAGTTAAGAAAAGGCGAAGTGTGATGACTGTCTGATTGATGAAAGGTTGATATGTATGTGAATGCAGCACAAAATAAACAGGTAACGGAAGAAATAGAGCAGTTATGCAACAGAGCTAAAATATAACAGCAGCAGAAAAGAAAAATATACGGCGAACCAAGAGCTGAAAGGGTTGAGTGAGATTTATCTGTTGTAACTGTAAATGTAAATGATTTGAATAGTTTATATTGTTTGTGATGCAAAGGCAAGTCTTCGTAGGCAAAGAAAAACTCCAAGTTAATTCTAAAATGAGTAGACAATGTTGTAACCTCCTGAAATGATGAGCGAGAAAATGAGATGGTGGAAGGCAAAGAGTCGTGTCTGTTCATTTCATATTCCCATGTGGAATGCAAACAACGAAAGGGTGATCTCTATAAATGATGTTACTGTCATACGCATTAAAGGGGTTAGAGAGTGTAAGAAGAAGAAGGAGCAGACAAAGAAGCTGTGAAGATCCAGAGATAATCTAAGGCAGATATGAAGGATGGAGGACAACAATGAAGAAGGAATATAACCGAGCTGATATCCAGGTAAATCAACATGTTGTTTCAGTGTTGTGTGAGGAAGTTGGTGCTTCCATATCAAGTTGTAGCATGATAGATGTCCAGTTATGAAATTTAATTTGGGAATGAGAACCCCTCCGCTAGGTTAGGCTTTGTAGAAAATAGATGGGAGTTGGAGCTTCCTTGCAAGTTGTAGCTTGCAAAATTGAGGTAGTAGCCTCCTGTAGGTTGGAGCCTACAGAAAATCAGTGGTGAGAGGGAGTTGGAGCTTGCCTTTGCATCACAACAATAATAAGATTGGTTTTCTCCCTTATGGGTTTCCAGTTATATTTGTTGTCTATGTGCATGATGATTATGTGTTGATATTCTGTATTTAATTTGCTTAATACCTGTTGATCACTTATTAATATTGTTGTTCCATTGTACATTAATTTGATCACAAAATGAAGATGTAAATAAGTGTAAAAGAATTTTTTACAAGACCCTGAATGCTCTAAACTGATTCACCCCCCCTCTCAGTTTAACTAAGGGTTCAACAATTGGTATCAGAGCCAAGTTCCTTCTGTATCAGTTTAATAACTGGAAGGAGATCCTAGGTCCCCAAGATGGCTAGTCTAGAAGGATGCTCAACAAAAAAAGCCCCTTTGTTTACTGGTACAAATTATGCCTTCTAGAAAATAAGAATGAGGACGTACATAATGTCTCTAGGAATAGAAGTTTGGGCTACTGTGGATTTGGGATATGCCCCAAAGGATTGTGACACAGAGAAAGAAACCAAACAAGATTTTATAGCTAATTCCAAAGCCATGAATGCTCTCTTAAGTGGTTTGTGTGAGGCAAAATTTATCAAATTAATGCACAACAAGACTGCCAAAGAAATATGGGATACATTAGAAAGTATCCATGAGGGAGATAAAAAGGTGAAGATGGCCAAACTACAAGTCTATCAAGCCCAATTTGAAAATATAAAAATGAATGAAGAAGAAGATGTTGCTAGATTCTTCTTAAAGGTTGTAGAAATTGTGAATAATATGAAAACTCTAGGAGAAACCATTAGAGAATGTGTAATTGTTCAAAAGATATTGAGATCTTTACCATCCAGTTTTAATCCCAAGGTTTCTGCCATAGAAGAAACAACTTATTGGGAAACTTTGACCATGAACCAATTACTTGGAAACTTAACAACCTATGAGATGAGACTTCCACAGAGGAAGTCAAATTTGAGGGAGGAAACCTTTAAGGCTGAGAAGAGCAAAGAAGAAAAAGAAGATACATGCTCCTGCTTTGATGAAGAAGAGGCCAAATTTGTCAGAAGATTGGACAGAGGCTCAGGAAAGTATAAAGGTAAAATTCCATTTAAATTATTTAACTGTGGAAGAGTTGGGCACTATGCATCTAAGTATCCTCATAAGAAAACAAAGAATCAGACTCAAGAGACAGAGAAAACCAAAACAAATAACTGGCAGAAAGGGAAGAGATTCAATAGAAAATCATTTTATGCTCAGCAAGATAGCAGTGCATCTGAAAACTCATATGAAACCTCAAATGAAAAAGGAACCTCTGAATTTGTGTTAATGGCCAAGGACGAGTCTAAAGGATTCCTTCTAGAAGATGAGGAAGAAGGTGAGTTAGATCCTGAGGGGGAGCTAAGAAGTGCCCTGGAGGAAATAGACAGACTTAAAATCAAGTGCAGAAAGACATTCTTCTCAAATATGTAAAAGAGGTACCAAATTCAGAAGACCTCATTCAATTGAAATTAGAACTTGAAGAAGCTAAGAAGGTGGAAGACACATTACTAAAGCAAATTAAGGATAAAATTTAGAAGCAAGAAAAAATGGAAGAAGAAGTAGTATGCCTGAGAAAGAAATTAGAACACATGCAAAGGGAATTGACAATGAACACTCCTTGAATGACAAGCATTGAACAGTTGAATAAAATACTAAATGCTCAAAGATATCCTCTCATAAAGACTGGGATAGGTTACAAAGGAGGAACCAACAAATCCAAGGTAGAGGATAACCAGAATATCATTTTTGTGAAAGCTGTAAAAGAAAAATTAACTCTCAGCAATCTAAGATTATTGCAGCTAGAAGACTGATAGAAGAAAGGAGCAGGGGGTGTAAGCAGCTCGGAGATGAGATTGCCTCCATGGAGACCTCGGAGAAGGCAGACATTGAAAGGAATGATGAAGCAGCTCAAAAAGGAACCACAGAAGCAGAAGCCAGCAAGAACTTGATGTGTGATGAAACAAACAGAAACAAGCAACAACATCAAGAGACAAAGAATGAGAGGAAGAAGCAAGCAGTTGCAAAAAGTTCAATTGTTCTTGAAGATCAATTGAACAATTTCGGAAGATCTCAAAGGATATTCTTTCCTCCTATGAGAAATGTCACTTGTTTTTCTTGTCACAAACTAGGACATATTGTTGCATACTGTTAGACAAAGATAATCGATTTCAACCAGAAAAGGATGCAGAAAATGAAAAGACTACCTCAAGCAACCAAATGGAGAAGACAACCCTTCACTAGATACGCTAATCGTTTCCATGGGTATTGTTTTTGTTGTAAGGGGTTCGGCCATAAAGCCATGGAGTGCAGAACGTATGGAAAAAGATCTTTAAAACCCCAAGGAGATTTATGAACAATGGAGAGTTCACTCGTACACATAATCCATTTAAAAATATAATCAAATGCTTTGTATGCCATCAAATCGGACACATGTCTTCCAAATGTCCTCTCAAAGAATGTGGTCCATCTTCTCAGAAAAGGTGCCAAACAAATAGATGCCTGCAGTGGAAAAAGAAGTTGAATAAGTGTGACCTGGCTCTAATAGCTCAAGATCAAAAACGCCAATGGTATATGGACAGTGGATGCTCAAATCATATGACTGGAGATCGAAGCAAGTTTGTAACCTTTGATGAAAAGAAATTTGGAAATGTAACATTCGGAAATGATAAAGCAGGGAAAATCAAAGGAAAAGGCTCAGTCAGTCTGAATAATGGAAGAGGAGAGGCTCAAGATGTACTATTTGTGGATGGGCTGAAAGCTAATCTGCTAAGTGTCAGTCAAATGTGTGATAAAGGCTGTGAGGTCCTTTTTAGAGCCCAAGATTATGAAGTAAGACTGAGCACCACAAGAAAGACCTTGATCAAAGGTGTTAGAACAGAAAGTAATGTCTATATATTGGAAGAAGAGAATGAAGCATGCCACATAAGAAAACTTGATGAATCATGGTTATGGTATAGAAGATTGGGACACTTAAACTTTTACCACATCATCAGTCTGAGCAAGAAGAAAGCAATCAGAAATATGCCTATAATAAAGAAGCCTCCAAATACTATATGTAAATCCTGCCAATTGGGCAAACAGACCCACACATCTTTCAAGACCAAATATGAACTATTTACAAGTAGGCCACTTCAGCTTGTACACATGAACCTGTGTAGACCTTCAAGAACTAATGCACTAGGTGGAGAATCTTATTTCATGCTAATAATAGATGATTTTACCAGATTTACGTGGGTGGCATTTCTCAAATATAAATCTGAAGCAATTGAGAAATTCAAGATATTCAAGGCATTGGCAGAAAATCAAACATGATGCAAGCTAAAATGCATCAGATTAGACAGAGGAGGTGAATTCATAGACTATGATTTTGCAGACCTATGCAATGAACATGGGATAAAACAACAGTTTACAATTGCAGGTACACCTCAACAGAATGGAGTGGCAGAAAGACAAATGTAAGCAGGAGTTAAGTTCAAATGTTCCCAGTATGATGCAATGTGACCCCAAACCTATTGGCGGAAACGGGGGAGGGTTATTCCACATTCCTAAACAAAACTCATCTAAGACCAAATTGTTGATAAGACTCCTTCTGATTATGGCATGGTGAAGAAGCATTTGACATATTTCAACGTTTTTAGAGTCTTTGGAAGTAAGTGTTTCATAAAAAATAATGATGAAAAAGTTTGATGCAAGGCGATGAGGAATATTTTGAGATATGCATCCTAGGTAAGGGTTACGGTGTTACAACAAGGTAAGGTGTGAAAGCATTAGCGTGAAGTTGATGAAGAACTCTACCAAGCGATGCAAAAAAATCCATGATTGTGCCAATCCTCTGAATGATCATGGGCCAGAGCAAATAATGATGAACATAAAAGACAGCAGGAAGATCTTGATCAAACTCGAGATAAACTGAAAAAGAACCATCGAGAAGATCAAATCATTGGGGACGAAAGAGTGTGAGATCCAGACAAGAAGACAACTTGCTGAACAGACAGAAGAAGTATACCTAGCCATGCTATCTCAAATAGAGCCAAAGAAGTTCGAAGAAGCCAGCAAAGACAAAAACTGGGTAAATGCTATGAATGAAGAACTAGACCAAATTGAGAAAAAGAATACCTGGGAATTAATTCCAAGACCCACAGGGAAAAATGTCATTGGCACAAAATGGATATTCAAGAATAAGATGAATGAACAAGGGCAGGTAATCAGAAATAAAGCCATACTTTTATGCAAGGGATATTCACAAATTGAAGGACTTGATTATGATGAAACCTTTGTCCCTGTAGCCAGGATGGAAGCAATCAAAATGTTTTTTGCCTTTGCATGCTATCATGATTTCAAGGTATATCAAATGGATGTGAAGTCCACCTTCCTGAATGGAGATTTAGAGGAAGAAGTCTACATGGAACAACATGAAGGATTCTCATTAACAGAGAAACATGACTATGTGTACAGATTAAAGAAAGCCTTATATGGTCTGAAACAAGCTCCTCATGCATGGTATTCAAGGCTGGACAAATACTTGCAAAAACAAGGGTTTAAGAAAGGAGGAGTAGACAACAATTTGTACATAAAGGCTAATGAAGATGAACTCTTAATTGTAATAGTATATGTAGATGACATCATGTTTGGTAGCAACAAAGATGAGTGAGCAAAAGGATTTGCTGAAGAAATGAAATCAGAATTTGAGATGTCAATGATTGGAGAGCTCACCTTCTATTTAGGACTTCAAATTCAACAAAAGAACACTGGAATATTCATTTCGCAAGAAAAATACTTAAGAGAAATGTTGAAAAGGTTTCAAATGTAAGACTGCAAACCTGTGTCAACTCCCATGATCACTGGATGCAAACTATGTGCTAATGATGGATCAATAGATGTAGATCAAAAACTTTACAGATCCATGATAGGAAGTCTGCTATATCTAGCTGCTTCTAGACCAGACCTTATGTTGGTAGTAGGACTTGTAGCAAGATATCAAGCAACACCAAAACAAAATCACTTAGTTGTAATCAAGAGAATATTTATATATCTACAAGGAACCTCACATTATGGCCTATGGTATCCAAAGGAAAAAGTTTCACACTGACAGCATACACAAATGTAGATTGGGCCAATTGCGTGGATGACAGGAAAAGCACAAGTGGAGGTGCTTTTTATTTGGGAAAAATTATGGTGGCATGGCTAAGCAAGAAGCAAACTTCTATCTCTTTATCTACAACAGAAGCAAAATACATAGCAGCAGCAACATGTTGCACACAAATAATGTGGATGAAACGAACTCTCCAAGACATGAAGGTAAGCATTGATGAACCCATTTCTATCAAATGTGACAATACAAGTGCAATAAGTATATCAAAAAATCCTGTACTTCATTCAAAAACAAAGCACATCCCAATAAAGTACCACTTCCTTAGAGAACAAGTAGCACAAAAATTAGTAAAGTTGGAATATGTATCAACCAAGGAACACACAACAGACATATTCACAAAACCTCTTGCTAAAGAACCATTCAAATATCTAAGAGACAAACTAGGGGTAGTGTCTACAGATGTTACTCTCTAACATGATCATAAATAATAATAAAAAAACATACAAGGAACAAGACCAATGCAGAAGACAAGTGATAATCAATATCAGACAAGAAAGCATCATTCCAGGGGGAGAGCAGTCAATAAAAATTGTCACAAAAGATATAGAGCAATGGAGCAGTGCATGGAACAGGTCCTCAAGATCAGAGTATTATGCAAAGATAGAAACCACACTGGGAAAAGTGCAACCCTTTGCCATTGATGTCAAAGGGGGAGGAAAAGCAAGAAAAATAAGAAAGGCTCTTCTGTAAATCAGACAGAGGAAGAAAGACAAGATACTTCTCAGAATGAAAGGGGGAGGAAGTCCTGAAGGAAGTATGTGAGTATTGGTAGATATGTTGCCATCAATGCCAAAGGGGGAGAATGTTAGAAATATTGTCATTGATGGCAAAGGAACATAAAGGAGTAACACTATAATTACTAGTGATAGCAGAGGTAGCAGAGAAGTAGTTAAGGAAGAAAAGGAGCAAAGGCAACAAAAGGAGCTCAGGAGAGATCGGCACGTGCAACAAGTGCAATAACCAAAAGAACAAGCTGAGGAGAGATTCGCAGAAGCAGCAAAGAAGCATAGGCAGCATAGGCAGCAGAGGCAGCGAAGGCAGCAAAGGTGTGTGGTAAGTAAAATAATCCAAAATTAGAGTGAAAATCTCAAGAGGAGTAACATTTTGCAGAAAAGAGGCAAGCAACATCAATGTGTAGCAAAGAGGAAGAATACTACAGCGGCAGTTGAATAAATAGGTGAAATAAGTGAAAGTACAACAACAGTTGAACAAACAGGTGAAATAGGTGAAGTGGACTTGTGTCGGGCGGGAAGAATTTACATTCTGGGAGGTAGCATGCATGGGCAGCAAAGGAGGAAGATGACTCAATGGAATATGAGTTAAACCTCATGCATATCTTATGACCGTGGTTAATGTTGATCTGGGATCAATGGTACCACGGGGGCACAAACAGCCCGATGGTTAACCCAAGGGGGTGCCCCCGTAGTTGACCCGCCCATCGGGCGTTGATCGTAGATCGACGATTGTCATTCACTGTGGTAGCACAATCTCGATGATCATTCCAACCAAGGAGTGCGTCCGCAGTGCCATGAGCTGGGACCCGCTTTCCTGAAGCCCTAAAGTACAATCATTGGACCGCAAGGTAATTGCTTTAATTGCGATGCGATGCGAAGTGGTGATGCGAATCGGCCATGCGAAGTTCATCGCATATCGCAGATTACAAAGCTCAGAAGAGATAGCACTCATAAACGCTGAAGTGTGAAGTGCGATAAAGAGAGCGGATGCAATTCAGGACAGCACTGAAACCTAAAGCATTTCAAGTCCGGGAGTATGGGATTTCCATTATTAAATCGCATCGGAGAACAAAGGAGCATTAGAACATAAAACATTAAAACCTACGAGCAAGCGAAATGCGATGCACTATGATTGCTCACTGTGTTGTGGGACCCTTCAACCAAGGTTATGTCTGGGGCTAAGTGTTTTATGAAGAAAACCATGGAAGCAGAGGTCGACTCAGGTTACAAAGGAAAGACCTGAAAACATGAAAAAGAACTCGGAGCATGTGCAGAATAGTGTGATGAAGGATTGACCATAGAGATTTGAGCGCTGAGTGAGCATCAAGATATGTGCAAGGCATGTAAATCATCGGCAATGGTCAAACGATACTTGGAACCAAAAATGGCAAATAAGCGGAACATTGAAGGTAGGATTAGAAAACCGATAAGTGTTTGTCGCACCGCTTTTGGAGGATAAGTGTTAAAAGGTGAAACAAACACGATAGCGTTATGAGGGTGATGCGTGGCATTCTAAAACCACCTATTTTGCATAGGTTGGGAACAGTTAAATAAAATGAAACTTTATGTGCGATTTCCATCGGATTGGAAAGTTAAGAAAAGGCGGAGTGTGATGACCGTATGATTGATGAAAGGTTGATATGTATGTGAACGCAACACAAAAGACACATGTAACGGAAGAAACAGAGCAGTTATGCAGCAGAGCTAGAATATAACAGCAGTAGAAAAGACAAATATACAACGAACCAAGAGCTGAAAGGGTTGAGTGAGATTTATCTATTGCAACTATAAATGTAAATGATTTGAATTGTTTATATTGTTTGTGATGCAAAGGAAAGTCTCCGTAGGCAAAGAAAAACTCCAAGTTAATTCTGAAATGAGTAGACAATGTTGTAACCTCTTGAAATGATGAGCGAGAAAATGAGATGGTGGAAGGCAAAGAGTCGTGCCTGTTCATTTCCTATTCCCATGTGGAATGCAAATAGCGAAAGGGTGATCTCTATAAATGATGTTACTGTCATACTCATTAAAGGGGTTAGAGAGTGTAAGAAGAAGAAGGAGCGGACAGATAATATTTGAATATCCAGAGATAATCTAAGGTAGATATGAAGGATGGAGGACAACACTGAAGAAGGAATATAATGGGCTGATATCCAGGTAAATCAACATGTTGTTTCAGTGTTGTGTGAGGAAGTTGGTGCTTCCATATCAAGTTGTAGCATGATAGATGTCCAGTTGTAGCTGGCTGAGGTAGGAGCCTCCTGTAGGTTGCAGCTTGTAGAAAATAGATGGGAGTTGGAGCTTCCTTGCAAGTTGTAGCTTGCAGAATTGAGGTAGTAACCTATAGAAAATCAGTGGTAAGAGGGAGTTGGAGCTTTCCTTTGTATCACAACAATAATAAGATGTGGTTTTCTCCCTTATGGGTTTCCACTTATATCTATTGTCTATGTGCACGATGATTATGTGTTGATATTCTGTATTTAATCTGCTTAATACCTGCTGCTCACTTATTAAGATTGTTGTTCCATCGTACATTAAGTTGATCACAAAATGAAGATGTAAATAAGTGTAAAAGAAAGTTTTACAAGACCCTAAATGCACTAAACTGATTCACCCCCACTCTCAGTTTAACTAAGGGTTCAACACTCTGTTCAGATTTCTGAAATCTACACACAATCTTATCTCTCCATTTTTCTTCTTGACTGGAACTAGATTTGAAACCCACTCTGAGTACCTAATCGGAACTATGATTTTTGCTTGCAAAAGTTTCTTCACCTCTTTCTCAATAGGGGCTAATAACAGTGGATTAATCTGTCTGAGCTTCTGCCTATGTGGCTTAACTCCATCCTTCAGTGGTATTTTATGTTGAATAATATCTAAATCATAAGTCTTCAAATCTTCATATGACCATGCAAACACATCTATGAACCTTTTGAAAAGATTTGCATACCTTTCTTTATAATCTTTAGGAACTCCTTTGAACAACTTGGCTATTTTGGGCTCCTACTGAGTTCCTAAATTACAATCCTCCATCTCTCCATCGTGAGATGCCTTCTTCTGATTCACTGCTACATCGTTAGCATCAAACAATATTTCAAGAGGAACCAGGCCTCTGGGAAATGTATTATCTTTCAACTGAATTATCTTCTGGTCACCAATTATCTACTTCAGGTTTCTAGGAACATCAATTTGATCAACTTGATCACTTTCTTGATCAATTTGATTGTCCTCAAAATTTCCAATCATTGTTAAAAATTGATTGATCTACTCATCATCTTCAAAAACCTACCAGTGCTTTACATTATCAGGGATTGAAGGCCTTTGTCTCATTTCAATTTCATATCTCAGTCTTGGATTTATGGATTTATTGGTGGCTTAAATGTGCTGGCTGTAACTGCCAATGAGTCTGCCATTCTATTTTATTCTCTTGGAATAAATTGAAGATTAAAGGCTTCAAAATAATTTTCAATTAGATTCCACATCTCATTTCTATAGGATCTCAATCTGGGATGCTTAGTCTGACACCAATTATTAATCTGTCTTATTACTAACTCAGAATCACCAAAAATGGAAACAGATTGTTTTCCCATTTGTTTAGCTGTTTGCAAGCTCAAAATCAATGCTTCATACTCTGCCACAATATTAGTTGATTCAAATTCCAGTTTGAAAGAAAAAGGTAAAATATTACCTTCAGGAGATATAAAGATGAACCCAGCTCCTGTACCTTCTTTAGAATATGCTCCATCGAAATAACACTTCCAAATCTTATTTGAATGCAACTCCTTATGTGGACTTGCTGAAGAGAGCTACTTCTGTGAGTCTTCAACAGATTCTGCATCTTCATGCAGCATAAAACAAGAGAGATCCTCCTTCTCTTGACCATAAATGGGAGAATTACCTGCCTCTTTCTTGGTGGTAGTTTTCATGAATCTGGTTTCTCTATATAACCTCCTTTCTTCTCTATTGAAAACAGGGATGATGGCATATGTGAAATCCAACTTTAAGACACCTCCAAGATTTTCTCCCCAGGATTTGGACAACAACATACCAAATCTAGCTAGAATATCTGCAACTACTACATCCATCATGATACTTTTGGCCGGAATTTGGGCCAAGGAAACAACCATGTCTTTGATAATACCTACACACTTCACTCTCTTTGAATCAAAGGAATAGAGATCTCTATATGGCTTAGTGATTTGTAAATTTAGCTCTTTCATCACAGATAACGGCATAAGATTATGTGATGCACCAGAATCAAGCATACAATTATGTAGAATGAAATCATGCAAAATTACTGATATATAAAAAGGTGGAATCGAAGAGTCTACCTCTTCAACATGAGGCCCAAAAGTAACCACTAGTTTCTCTTCTTGCAAATTCACAATATCACCCACCTCATCAGACTGAGATAGATTAATAAACTCTGCAATTTATTTCTTATAACTAGGCGTTTTAGCTAACTCAAGAAGAGGTACTCGAATTTTAACTTTTTCTAACTCTTTAGACAAACTGAAATTTTGGTTTTGTTTAATCAACTTTTCAGGTTCTTCTTGATTTCTGTTTAGATTTGCATGTTGGTCAGGAACAGTAACAATCTTCTCCAAAATATTTGAGTCATTAGACTTGTTTTGGGAAGCCTCAACTTGTTGCTTCTCTTTTTCTTTTACTAGATTCATGGGTTGCTTCCCCTTGTCTAATTGTTTTATTGAATTTTTCTGTTGTGGAGTTGCCATTGGAGAAGGGACTCACTCTGATTCTTTTTCTTCATCATCTTGAGTTCTCAACCTCTTTTTAGATCTCAAGTCATACCTTTTATGCAATTCAGCTTGCATAAACTCAGTAAATTGTTTGCAATAGTTATCCATCTCTTCCTGATCAAATGAAATATTAGCTTCTTTACATTCTTCTTCACATTCTCTTTCACATTCTTCTTCTGCACTAACTTCCATGTATATGGCAGAAATTTTCTCTTCATCTTCTTTTTGATCATCATCAGCAGACTAGGAAGGTGTTGCTTCTATATATAAGGGTGCTTGAACTTGATCCTGATCTCTTCTTTCCCTCTGTAAAATTTGCAGGGGTTGCTTTCTAAATTGGGGATTAAAAACCCCTCTGTTTTATTGTGTAGGTTTCTTGTTATCCAATTCCAACTTTACTAATTTGTTTGACAACTTTTTAATGACCTTGGTCATGTCATCAATCCTTTGATCTTGTATTGACTCATCTTTAGCTTTTCCTTTATCTTGAACTAACTGCTTTTCTTGAGCCTTCCCAGCAGTAGTCATATTTTCTTCAATTTCCAAAGCATCAGTTTGGATCTGTTCAAGAGTAGGGGACCTTCTTTCCCTCAAAGTAAAACTAAAATCTGATACAAATGCCCCAGAAAAAACAATTCTTGCTCCAATAGGAGGGGGTTTCATTTCTGCAGGCAAACTATTGTACAAATTATTGAATCTTTTAATGAAATCACTCATATTTCACTACAAGAAAAAAGGACATTGGTGAGGGGCGAAAATGGTCACCATAAGCTCATTGGTGAGGGTCAAAAGAGCCTTCGTCACCAAAAACTGAACGTCACCAAAGGTGGCGTCGCCGAAAGTATAGGTGTTGTGGTGACATTCAAAGTCCGTCACCAATAATGATTTATAGTGACGGATAGTGACCGTCACCATTTCATATGAGCAGTGGTGACCGACAATAGCGGCACTCAATTCTGAGTCCGTATGAAGGAGTTAGGAGCAGTCAAAGTTCAGAGGTTGACTTGGTGATGTGGCAGACTAAGGAGGCAACAATTTTGCTGAAACCCGGCCACCAGATTCCGACCAACCTGGCCAGATTCCGGGCGAATTTGTGGGACCGTTAAATGCACTCCTTCGGTCAAAATTCGAAGGTTCAAAAAACAACTATTTTGTTTAAAATAACAATAAAAACAAAATATATATATATATATATATATGGGTGGCAGGCCACCAACCCTGCCACCCCATGCAAATCCACATATATTAAAAAAAGGGAATTTAGTTTGGGGGCGGGTGGTCAGCCCCGCCACCCCCATGGTCCCCAAACTGTACAACGATCAGACATTTAAAATGGGGCGGGGGTTGTTAACCCCACCGTCTGCCGACGCATGTATATTGGCACGGTTCCATACGGGCGGGCCACCCAATATGGGTCCGCCCACCCCCCTCCATCAACATCAAACAACATTTAAAATATGATACGGTTCAACAAGGATTAAAAATGTAATGCGAGTTAAAATATCAAAATGGGTTTCGGTCTTTTAATGAAGGGGGGATGAATACCTGGAGCCTCCTCCCAAACCTTTGGATCTCCAACCAACTCGTCCAACGGTGATCTTGCAGAATCTGCCCATGCTACATTATATAAACCTTCATTTTACAGTGCGCCCAAGGACGGACAGGAGCAAACACAGAAAACAAGGCAGTGGAACCTTGAGCAGTGTGTAGGAGGGGGCGGAACCATGATCTGAGCCATTTTTCCAGAGGGGCCAGATTTTCACTTTGTCCGATTGGGGCAAGTTTTATATGGATTCAGCACTACTCGACGCCACAAATCCAACGGTGCTGCCCATTTTGTCATCAGAGGTCTGCAATTTTCGGCCATTTCCAGATTAGGCAGGTATAAGGGTGTAATTCCTCATTTTGTACTTGTACTTTCATTTTTCCATTTAATGAAAGCAGGGCCTCCCCACTATTAGAGCAGGGCCCGGAGACGTAGTCCCTCCTGGACGAACTCCGATATCAACTCTTGTGTCTTCATGCATGATGTTAATTTCTTCTCTCTTTTTCCGCTTATGCCTTTAAAGTTTCTTGTTTAAAAGCTACAATT
>CM076583.1:106078148-106129907 GCA_034641835.2 Pinus albicaulis
TCCATTCGTCCTTGACTCACAAACCTGTTGATGGATTCTGCCATATTTGATCAGAACGTAATATCTTCCTCATACGACATCGGTTTTTCGAACCGTTCACAACACCATAATTGGGAAGACGAGATCTACGTAACCATCCTGGTTTCAATCCAATCTTGTAACTTTGAATTTTGAGTAAAATTTATGAAATCCTGATCACCACTTCCTAGTAGATTTTGGGGAGATGATATCTTACTCAGGGTGTGCTTAGTTGGCACCACACATTATTCACCTTCTCCAGACATGTGAGAGGATTGTGGTAGCAAGAAAGTGGTTGGGAAACCACTCACCATATCATATTCTGAGGCAGTTATGAGTAATACTACGTTGGTTCCACTTGAGGGACTATTATCCTCCTTTAGTATCTCATATGGCAGGTAATGTATCTTTGATTTTGATCCCATATGTTGATGATGTACTTATCATTGTTTTTGGCATGATTGGAGGGATGACACATGGACTAGATTTTCCCATTTGGAATGAGATTCCCCAAACTTCTTATGCCTTATGATTTAGGGGGAACATTGGGCAATATATGGTTGCAACAGCAGATCTCTTGTTTCCTTATGAGGGGAGCCATTTGGTTAACTTGAGCACTTGGGAGATGCCTCTCATGAGCATTTGGGAGGAGTTTTTCTATGAGTTACCACTTTGGAGGGTGATCGATTTTGTTTGGATGATAGCTTGGGGATTGGAGCTTCTCATGGGGATTGAAGGACCCTACATCTTTCAGATTCCATGCCTCAAGAAGGCCTCTATACATCATATAGTTGCCTCCATGGATATCCCACTTCTTCATGATGAGAGCCATTTGGATTTGTCACCAAAGGCTAACTTATACACTTGGGAGGAGAAACTAGGGGATAGATTGATGAGAGAGCATCTTGTTCATTGGAGGAGCTTATTAGATGAGGATGCTACAGGAGGAGGAGATGAGGCTTTGCAGTTCTATCCTTGTAGTTGCTTGAGGACAAGTGACATTTGGGAGGGGAGGACTGTAATATTCCAAAATTATCTTGCAGCTAATTGGAATATTAATTCTTTTTTTTGTCATATAGATAGATGAATAAGTGGGTAGGGAGACCCATAAATCTCTTTATTAGGAATAAAACCACTTCTCATGTGAATGTGGATCATTTTATTAGCCGAATAAAGCACCTTGAGGTATGAACAGGGGCTAAATCATGTGGAAAAGATCAATATTGACCAAATCAACAACACTGTTATGGAGATAGTGGAGGATCAATGGAGGAAAACACAGTCATTTAGGAGGAGTGTATGCATGAGAGTAAATCCTTTAATGAGTGGGATCTAGGGTGAGGAAGCTCAAAAAGCATAAAAGGAAGAGGATGGCATCCATAGAGGACATGTTTTGTCTTATTGGTTTTGTGGTCTTGTATGACTATTTGCACACTTCAGCTGTTTAGCTAAGTCTGTTGTGCTTTTTAGCACAAGGGTGTTTCTGAGCGATAATCCCACCCTCATCCTTGAGGGAATTTGAGTGCCTACTCAGGAGATGTATCTTGAGCTACATTTCCACTATTCAACAGTAGGCCAAGCTTCAGTCTTCTTCTACAAAGTAGTTTCTGCCAGGGTTGTGCTATGTTGTAGGGTAGAAGTAGTGGAGGGTTTATAGGGCCATTTTCCGTGCTTTTTTTTTTCAGTGGAGAGCTAGCCTTTCCATTAGTAGGCCAGAAATGGAGGTCCTTGGGATTTATTTAATCATTTGGCACCAGGCCAACTATTACCACCACCTAAAACGCAGTTTCTCTCATAAACTGTGTTATTTCAGAGAGCAGTTGCAGGGGTGTCTTCAGTGCATCATTTGGGGAGTTAGATATTCAATGAAGGGATCAAAATTTCACTTGGAGAGTCTATTTGGAGGAGGCCTCATTCCTTTCTACAACAGTTCAACTACCTCTTTCCATCTATTCAATTATAGTGGATCTTTAGCCCTAGGGATGTAGTTCACCTTTTGTATTTGGAGTATTTCCGGAAAACCTTTATGGGTTGTCTTTGAAAAGTGTATGAGGGCATAGATCTTCATTTCTGGCATCTCTTGAGACATATATCAGTTTCCCTATACTATTTTATGTTTCCAGTTGTAGCTATGTCCACTAGGACTATGCTGTATTGATCTTCCAACATTTGTATATCATCATTTATTCATATATTTGTCTATATGTTTATTGGAGGCTTGTGTTGTATTGCTTGAGTGACTTGATCCTTAAGATTTTATGCCCATTATTGTTGCTATGTTTAATAAGATGGCTCTATATTTGTCTCACATCTTGGTATATTGATATTCACTATTACTTTTCCATTTTTGTGTTCAATATTGTTGCTTTTCCTATTTTGGAATATTACATGATCTAATGATTGTTGTTCACTAAATTATATAGCAAGGCGAATTCCCATGACCTAGGCATGCCCACACGAAGTCGAGGCATCCATGAAATGAGTTGGTGGGTCGACCTGATTTGGCAAGGGGCGTTTGCACAAAAGAAGTAAAGTTGACCCATGAATGTAGGCTTATGTAGGTACTAAAAAATGATAATATTTTATTGTGATTTGTGTGTTGGAATTATGATTCATTATGATTGAATATGTTGTCCTTGATGTAAAATCACTTGTAAAAGATGAATTATATGGCTTCTGGAGAAGCACAATGGTTTAGCAGAAATTCTAGCAGAATATGGATAAAGTTCATATTTAAGGATCTATACGTGAGTTTGTTCTAGCCAAGTCACGTATACATGCGGAAAATAAGAAGCAAAGTAGTGTATGTATTTTTAACTCTACATTTATGATACCATGGGTCCTTACCATGGTTTTAGCCCATAGTATTGAGCGTTGTATCATCTATTTGATTCCGTCCAAGAATACCATCGGCACTTGTGTGGTTTTGGCTCATGGTATTGGGAAAGGCTTAAACTATATAAGGAGAAGAAGACCATAGTGCAAGGGGTGAAAGTATGAATATTGAATGAATATTTCACTCTAAAGTGTATCTGCATGGAATGGATTTCAGTTGATTAATAGATCTAAAATAATGATGCACCTATGGATACAATGATGTATCAGGATCTCTAGACCTAAAACGAATTTGTATTTGCGTGATCTGTTTGTGAGATGTCTATATCTATGATCTGGCGCATGTTTGCTGAAGTGAAGGGTATGATTTGAGTAAGTCTGTTAATGTGAAATGCTACACAGTTCTGAATATTTACAGATCTATATGTTGGTTCGTCACAGTGAAATAATGTATACATGTAGGTTATTTTTCAACAAAAATGCGTATGGAAGTTAGGATTTTATGAAGATTTCTAAAGAGGTTGTTTGAGTATTTCTGCTATAGTTCTGCTGTCTTCCAATGAAGTCTTCATGTAGATTTGGGTTGTTCGAATACTATATATACTGCTATTTGATTTCATACAAATATGATCAATGACTGGGTGATTGAATATGATGGATGTTGTTGACTGAATAAGGGTTCTGTAAATCTAACAAAGTATGCATGAATGTCTCAGATCTGTTCTAAGTTTGATAAAACTCTTAAATTCCATATAAAAAGATCTCTACATAGGTTGGTTTGCAGGAAAGCGCATATACGCAGGTTGCGCTAAGTGAAAAGGCATATAATTCTGCATGTTATTTCAGAATTTTGGGGTTATTACTGTGATCGGGTTACAATTATCTCACTGTTATTTTTAAATTTTGGTTTATGGCTATTGGTGTTGATCTACAAATTGATTTGTGTTGAAGCTGTTGGATCCAGTGTGAAAATTTATGAAACATGGTCTACAGTGGTTCTAAGGGTTGAAGCCTTCAATGTGCAAGTTAAAAATTCCTGCCAGTAGGAGTTGGTGATCAGTTTAAGGGGTTGTAGCTCCCTTCCAGTAGTGGCCGGTAAACGAGATCAGGGGGTTGGAGCTCCCTTCCAGTAGCAGCTGGAGAACGAAAGAAGGTTGCAGCCTTCTGCAAGTGGGTACCTGCGTACAGATATGAGTCTGCATCAATACAACATTGTAAGCAGTTTTCTATATAATAAATATTGAAGATAGAGACAATTCAAACGATGGTTTTCTCCTGACTTGGGTTTCCACCTTAAATCTTGGTGTTCATGTGTGATGATTTATTATGTTATTACTGCACATGTTTACTGCTTAACTTTATGATGCATAACTGATGAACTGGGCTAAGTAATTTTTCTAAATATTTATCTGAAAAATAAGTTATTTGGGCATTCACAAGTTTCCTTTAAGATAGCCGCGTACATACATTAGTTGGGATAATCAAAGTCGCATATAGAAATAAGTAAAAGAAAAGTAAAATATTGTGATTCTTGTAAATACTAATTCACCCCCCCCCCTCTCAGTATTTTTCCCAACAATTGGTATCAGAGCAGGTCCTTTTGAAGAAGCTTAATCGCTATAAGGAAGATCATCTAAGCTGAGAAATCAATATGGGAAAACATATATGAGACTACCACTCTTCAACGAAAATAATTTAATCTTTTGGAAGACAAGGAAAATATCCTATCTTCAGTCTCTTAGAGTAGATGTTTGGGCTATAGTTGAAGGCAGTTACCAATATCCAGCTGCAGTTCCAACAGATCCAGCAACAAAGAAGAGCTATGAAAAAAATGCAAAAGTCGTCAATGCATTATTGGGAAGTCTGAATGAATGAGAATTTGTCAAAGTTATGCAGTTAAATATAGCAAAGGAGATATGGGACAAAATCATTTTGAGCTATGAAGGTGATGCCAAGGTAAAAAGTGCTAAATTCCAAACTCTCAGAATTCAATATGAAAAAATCAAAATGCATAATGATGAGATTATTTCTAGTTTCTTTTTAGGTCTATATGAGATCATAAATCATAAGAGAAATCTTGGTGAAGTGATAAGTGACACCACTTTATTAGAAAAATTATTAAGATCTCTGACTCCTAAATTCAAGTCAAAAGTGTCTGCTATTGAAGAGAAGCATGATCTACAGACTCTTACTATTGTTCAACTTCATGGGATTCTGACTGCATGTGAAATGAGAAAAGGAGGTATATTTGAAGTCAAAGAAGCTGATTTAGAGCTACTGCAAAAGGCAAGGACAAGGAAGAACAACAAGAATTTGGGTATGTACCAGAAGAAGATGAGGAAAATTTTGTAAAGAAACTTCAACTTGGCACTAGAAGGTTTAGTGGTAAGCTTCCTTTCGAATGTTTTTCTTGTGGAAGAGTTGGTCATTACACTGTTAAATGTCCTCATAGAGATAATCATGAAAAGAGAAAGGATTTAGAAAAAGGTAATAAGAGATGATTTATCAATAGAAAAAGTTACTATACTCATGAAGATAGTGATGGTCTATCAAATAGTGAAGAAGGAGAATCTGATCAAGATATTAGACTACTCATGGAATTATAAAAAGACACTAGTGGGACTAAAGATACTTTTATAGATGCTTTAGAAGAAAATGATTTTCTTGAAGGGATCAATCAACTCAAAATATGTTTGGAAGAGAAAAAAATAGCCATAGATGCTATAAATAATCAACTCATAGAGAAGGAGAAGCACAATGAGAAATTAGAATGTGAAATAGTAAGTCTAAGAAAGGAAATTGAGAAAGTAAAAACATTAAATCTTAGATTTGCTAAAGGATCTGAAGCCTTAGATGAAATTATCAAGGTTCAACTCTCTCCTCTTGTGAAGACAGGTATTGGATATATCGGTGTATCTTCTCAGTCTTCAGCTACAAGCTATCTAAATGTAGCAAAATCCAACCATAAAATCTTTGTCACTTAGGAAAAGAACAAAGACAATGCCTAGGTAAAGCATGATCACTCCAATTCAAGGATGAAAAATAAAAGAAATATCAATCAAAAGGTAAGCAACAATAGAAGGTTCTATGATCACATAAATTTCTTCTTTAATGGACAATGTTTCTCATGTCATAATTTTGGTCACAAAGCTTCTCAATGTGCTGCATACAAAACCATCATGACCAAAGAAGCACGAATGTAAATAAATGAGAGAGGAATAAAGAAGAATACTTATAGAAAAATTTCTCCTCTTCAAGGAAAAACTGAATGTTCATTTTTCAATAAATTTGGACATGAAGAATCTGCATGTAGGGTCAATCTTCAGCCAAAATAATAGATATCCACAACTTCCAAGGTATGGAGAAAGAAGGACTTACATCTTGAAAGTTGCAGCATAGGATTATTTGCAGAAGGAGAAGAAAATCAATGGTACATCAACAGTGGATGTTCAAAACACATGACATGTGATAGAGATAAACTTATTTCATACAACGTATTAGAAAAGGAAAAGAATGTTATTTTTGGAAATGACTCTCCTGCTATCATCAAGGGTAAAGGAGTTTTTTTTATAAAAGAAAAGGTTAAATCTAACAATGTTATGTATGTTGTTGGATTAAAGCTTAACTTGTTGAGTGTGAGTCAAATGTGTGATCAAGGAAATGAAGTTGTCTTTCTTTCAACAAAGTGTGTGGTTCGTGAACTTGACACAGGAAAGACCGTAATAAAAGGAACAAGAACACCAAGCAATCTGTATATATTGAAAGGTGGCCAAGAACAATGTTATCTAGGTAAATCTACAAAAAAAAGGGTTGTGGCACAGAAGATTGGGACATTTGAGATTTTCTCAAATAAGAAAATCAAGTAGGCTCAAATTTTTTTGTGATCTACCCAACATCACTCTACTTGAAAGTACCATATGCAAATCATGCCAATTCGATAAGAAAACTAGGGTGCAATTTAATGCCAACGAAGGATTAGAAATTAAGCCTCTTGAAATTATACATACTGATTTATGTGGTCCTGTAAGGAAAAGGTCACCTCATGGAGAACAATACTATATCCTATTCATTGATGATTTTTCTAGAATGTGTTGGATCGGTTTATTGAAACATAAAGATGAAGCATTTGAAAAATTTCAGATCTTCAAAGCTTTGATTGAAAATGAATTATATCTAAAAATCAAATGTATTAGATCTGACCAAGGAGGAGAATATATATCAGATGAATTCTTTGATTTCTGTGAACAATATGGCATAAAAATATTGTAGTTGGAACTCCAGAACAAAATGGCGTGGTAGAAATAATGAATAGAACAATTCAGAATATGACTCGTGCTATGATTTATGAATATTAGACTCCTAACACCTTCTAGTAGCACATACTGTAGTAAATATTGTCAACAAGGCTCATGTTCATATAAACAGTAATAAAACTCCTTATGAACTATGGTATGGTAATATTTGTTGAAAAGTGTAACTAGGTTGGTCTTTATGTTGACTATGTAATTATGAAAAGAAGAAGTCAAAATAATAAAATGTATTTGCTTCATGAGTTTCATGAGCAAGATTTGTTATGTATATGGAATTCTTCTTGATGTCCATTAGGTTTTGTGTCCTCTAGATATAAAATGTAATTAAGTGTCTGCACTGTAATGTTCCCACTTAGCCTTAGCCTTAACGAGATCTGCAACTTGTTTCTCAAATCTACTCTTATTCATGCATGCTTTTGACAAAATTCCAAGTGGATCTTGTAGAGAAAACTATAGAGTTTCCAGATCTGATATAGATCTGATATTTTGTCCATAGATCTACTCTAGATCTAAGTTGTAACTTACATCTATTGAACCTCTTGAAAAATAACGCTGTTGAAGCATTTCTGCAAATATATATGTGCTCATGCTCTATTTTATGAAGATTTACTGTTGTATTGGCTCATGCTTTCTACTGTATAATGAAAGGGATTTATCATAATGATTATTTTCTACTGTAATACTGAGATTTCAGTTCTCTTGCTGATCTCCACTGAACATTAGCTAAAACTGCGCAATTCCTAAAGCAGTGCTTGCATTTGACTGCAGCCTTCCCCTTTGGGTGCTTTTTAGCTAGTTTACTTTTTGGGAGATCTGTTTAATGTGCCTAAACTGATTTTTTTCCGATGAAATTCCATAAGTCACATAAAGTATAAATGAGGGGAACCCATTCCTGATCTACATTATTTTTACTCATTTTTACTTATACAGTGTTTTCCTTGAACACCTTGTTGAAATTCCTGAAAAGGGGTTATTCCAAGTTCTATAGACAGAGTCTACAGTTGGCTAGGTAGCCTCTGGATATCACCCTTTCTTTGAAAGGTGAAATATCTAGTAAATTCCTCTGTATTCCATCTTTGAAATAGAATCTTGAGAATCCAAAAAAAAAAGGGGGGGATCATTACAGTGGTATCAGAGCTCCACTCTTGGCACAACCTATGCTAGCATTGGAGCACCAGTCATGCTGCATTACAAATATGAAGATCCTCTTTCTGAGAAGGAGAGGAGATATCATAATAGAAGTCATAAAAAGTATGACTATAGTACTGTTGACCTTGACAAGGGTCAAGACAAGGGGAAAGCCCCCGAATCTGTGAATGATAAAGATAAGGAAGCAGAGGAGTTTGCAAAAACTCTCTTGGAGGCTATGCAAGATCTGTCCAAGGAGATAAAGGAGATGAGGATAGATATAATGAGGGAATCCTTGGGAGATTCCATCAAGGAGAAAGTTCTGATATGTCTCAATTTGGGACTGGTCAACCTGTGACCTTGACACAAGCTCCACATGCCTCACAATGCTCTACAATGCCTACCTTCTTGGCTGTAGAGAATGAAGGACTGCAAGAGCCAACCTATTTGGAAGGTTAATTTGTAGAATATGACTTACAAAGTCAGAGGTTAAAGGATAACTTGAGCTTTCAAGACTTTTTCCATCTCAAGGATCGGAGGAGGCCATGGCAGCAGTATAGAGATGGAGGTTTCCTTCATGGGAGACACCACACTATGGGCAGGTTCTTCTTGCCTAAGTTCGATGGATCACCCTCTTGTTCTACCAAATCATGGGTGGAGAAGTTGGACATCTATTTCCATTTGAATAAAGTGCCCAAAGTAGAATCCATCAAGATTGATGCGCTGCATTTTGAGGGAGAAGCCCACAACTGGTGGTTTCATGGACTATCTACATTGGGACACAAAAATGTGTCCACATATGCTGATTTCACTAGGAGACTAGTGGAAATATTTGATCGGAAAGATCCAGAGGCCCCTTTCATAAGCTTGGCAAAGCTTAAGCAGACAGGAGATTCAGAGGCCTATATCTTTGAATTCCTGAGATTGTCTGTAATGGTCCCTGATCTATCAGTAGCAAGGAGAGTCTACATTTTCATTGATGGCTTGGAGGAACCTTTGCATGGGTTGGTTAAGTCTACCAAGCCCATCACCTTGCATGATGCCATTGAGAGAGCTAGGGATCTCCAAGATGCCTTGCCAAGAGCAAAGGCAACTTTCCAAAGCAGAACCCCTCACTCTTCTAAGGGGAAAGAAGGGAAAGTTGCTCCATCCAAGGAGAGCTCATTGAAGAAACCTCTTGACATTGATCTCCGGAGGGAGTTGAGGAAAAAGAGATTATGTTTCACTTGTCAAGAGCCATCGGTACCAGGACATATATGTGTTGCTAGAAGAGCACACTATATTGAAGTCTTCTCTGATTTTGAGGAGGAAGAGGGAAATGATGGACCTAGGAGAGGTCACAACGCTAGTGATGATGAGGAGGAGGATCAATCACCATCCAGAGAGGAAGAAGGAGCATTTTATCCAACAAGTGGGACTCTTGCTTCTTTGATAGGAGCGCCTAAGTACTTGCCCCTCAGAGTGCAAGGTTTAGTTATGAACCAAAGAGTATCTATTCTGATTGACAGTGGGGAAACCCACAACTTTATTGATTCTCACCTTGTGCAGAGGAGAGGGATCCCCACTGATACTTTTGATGGGTTCTCTGTTTTGGTTCCGGGAGATAGAACTATGCAGTGCATGCAGTATGTTCCATCACTCTCTGTGACTATGGGAACTTACACCTTGGTGGACCATTTCTTTGTAGTTGACATAACAGACACCAACATCATCTCGGGTGTCTAGTTGTTGATTACCTTGGGAAAATTCACCACTAATTGGAAGGCCTTGCAGATGGAGTGGGTGGATTTGAAGAGAGGGAAACAACAAATCATTCAAGGCATGCACACCTATCCTTCATCTGATGTGTCCACCCAAACAACAAAGATGGAATTGCTAAGGACCTCATAGTTCCTTCTCTCATGTTTATGAGAATGTTGCAAGTAACATTCCTACATCATGGCAAGCCAATTGGAATGCCATTAGATTCTGATCATGTGGGGGAAGCCTCACCAAGTACTGAAACAATGGAAGAGAAAGCCATAGCACTGTGGGAGGAAGAAAAGGGGAGGATCAGCCTTCCCACAAACAATTTTGGCATGTATAATGTCAAAGAAACAATCAGCAACAAGGAAAGAACCACCATAGATGCATCAGCAGCGTTGTCCTTGTTGAGATGTGTAGATCCATATTGGAGGTCTCAACTCCTTGTGGAATACTCCAAAGATATGCACACCGGGATGATATTAGATGGCATGAAGCAAGGAGGAGGATATTTGGTCCATGAAGGGGTCATCTATCATCTTGGTAAAGTACTCTTGTCTCAAGCCTCCAATCTTAAGCAAGAGATACTACAAAGAGCACACAAAGAGTTCCTTTCCAGCTATATGCAGTCATCAAATATCTACTCCCTAATCTTAAGGAGTTTTGATTGGGAGGGTATGAAGGAAGAACTACATCAACACTTACAAGAGTGCAATATTTATGAGGAGATGGGGCAGCCAAAGGATCCTATGCAGGAGACATTTCAGCCATATATTCCTTCTCTTAAAAGAGGAGAAATGCCCATGCCTAACTCCATGTGTGTGGGAGACTTGAATGGTAAAGAATATGATCTTATGGAGCATGTTTATTTTTTTTTATTTGACACATTCTCTTATCATATGTATGCAGGCCATGGCTCCTAGAAGGAGTGATATTACATGCAGATCTCATGGCATTGATGAGGCCAATAAAAATTCCAAATCTGGCCACTCCCTTGAGGTGCAAAGGGAGATTATCTATCATGATGGGTGCATCCTAAAGGCACCTAACTTGGGCCTCACTTTCAGCCATGTCAAAGTGACCCATGCAGCAAAGATGTGGTGGGAGTACCACCTACCACACTCAGATCTACTCAAAACAAGGAGTGCACTGCGTTGGTACCTTATGTGGGATTGTGACCCACCTCCTCAAGTCCAAATTTCAGTTTTCATATATGTGATTTTGCTTCCATACATAGATGATATATTGGTATTGTTTATGGGTTTGTATGGACAAAAAGTGGGCAGTGTATATGTACCACATGGGATGGAACTTTATCCTGTACTTCATGATACATGTTTTAGATGTGACATTGCTTCACCCATGTTTATTTCTATTGAGTTTTACACTCCTGAAGGGATGGACTATGTCCCTATCATGTTAGAATTGGAGGAGCAGTTTCTGATGTATTGGCTTGATGAGCACTTAGTCCATGATGAAAGCTTGATCCTTGATGGTGCCATCAATGGAGAAGGAGAAGAACTACAACTCTTACCCTATCAGTTGCTTGAGGACAAGCAACATTTTGGAGGGGAGGACTGTAATGTTCTCACTTAGCCTTAGCTAAGATGAACATTCAATTTTGTTTTAATTTATGTTTCATGAATAAATGAATAAAGGAGGACATGTAAAACTCCTAAAAATTCTGAATAAATCAATGCCCATATGAAGCGTGAGAGGTAAATCCTACGCGGACGGAAGCTATCCTACGCGCCCGAGCGAGGGGGGTCTAGCAACAATAAAAAATGTTACGACGCAAGTTCCTAGTTACGAATGAAAAGACTAAAGATGGAAGCCTACCTGGAATCCAATGCTATGATCTGAAGAAGAGAGCGTTCCCGTTCCTCGGCCTCGGCAGATCACGATCCCCCACGATCTCCGCGGGTGGACACCTGCACATGCAAGAAACAAACAGATACAAGCATAAAATCCGGCATACGTAACTCAATATCAGTCAGAAAGGATATTACTCATATTAACATCATTGAAAACAGAGTGGAACCATAATCGTAATCATTCATTAAATAACAATCGAAGAAATATTACAACCAATGTTCTGACGTCGTGTTCTCCTTCGGATGGGTCTCCAGTCGTTCACGTCTCGCAAAGCTCGCCAGGGAAAGGGCAAACCTCTCCAGAGTCTCTCGACGATAGTCTCCTTACTTGAGTCGGCCTTAAGGGAAGAAAGAGGGCTCTTACAGCACAAAAGCTCTTGGGAATTTGGAGATTCAAAGCTTAGGCACTTCAAGACTAGCTTGCAATGGAATTGAGCAGGCTTTTATAGATGGGGAAGGAGGGAGTTGGGATCCCTATTGTTGTGGGATTGGCCCTATCAACAAGGAAGGTTCCATGGGAGGTGGCAAACCACTTCCCTTCCATGGAACTCCCGCAGCCAAACCTCCCAACTCAAGATAGGCAATGGTTTCTGAGTTTGTTGAAACACAAATTCCGCCATCTTTATTTAAAAAACACTCCTTAAATTGGCTGGCGCGACTACTGCTCTGGGACAGAGCGCCAGTTGGCGCGGCCTCTTTGCAGGATTTTCCCCATTGGTGCGAGTGCTGAACTGTCTGCCCGCGCCAATGCAAAAAGAGATGTTTTTCATGATTTTTGCAAGGAGATGTCTTTAGGGCAAATGAAGCTCATGCTTAGAGGAATGCATTGATGATGTTTTCAAGGCATGACAATGTTCATAGGTCACAAAATGGGTCCTCCATTGTGTGGGACGGGGAATGGTAGGGACGGTGACAAATTACTGTGTAATAGATGCCCCCTAAAGTATGAGGCCCGAGAGAGAGAGGGGTGAAATGCTTTACGAGAACATGTTCAACTGAAGCCCCACCGTCGGAAAACCTGCGTAGAAAAATACAACTGATATCTCAAGTACATGATGTATGTGTGGTATGGGCGCAGCCATCCGAAACAGAGTACACTATAATCCGGATCCAGGGTATGGGCGCAGCCATCCAGCGAGGATCAAATAAATAGACTCAGGTATGGTCGCAGCCATCCAATCAGTGAGTCATGTACATAATGATAATAATCCACAATCGCAGCTTGGATTACAACAGACACAATCCAGGGTCTTGCACTCCATCTCGACCCAAACAAAGTACAAGTTCAAGCATGCGAATATGTGAGCTGAAGTCGAACATGCAAGAACATCGTCTGATTACCAGCCAATGATGAAAGCTGTTAACAGACGCGAGAGAAACCACCAATAATGAAAATGGTCCTCAAGGTACTACAGGTACAATCTACGGCGTGTGAATAAATGAGTTGGTGTCGAACACCCGCAGAATCACTCGATCGGAGGCCAATGATGAAAACCTCACGTCGAATGCGACGAACCTGCCATTGAGGCATGCAGGCTCCAAGGTACCATAAGGGAGTCTCTAGATCAACTTCCCGGATAATGAGCTGAAGTCGACAGGAAGTGACCTTGATCGAAGGTGGGCCATAATGTTTCCCACATCATCGACACGAGACAGAGAAACATGATGTTTTTGTTGTGAATCAGGATCGTATGAGAATCAGAGGAAGGTTGTAACGTGCAGAGGTCAACTTCTCTTGAACATATTGACGGCACGACAGTGGACTTGGCAGTATTTGACATCAACGGATCAGAGGTCATGGTGACGAGGTAGTGAAGCGGAGATGAGAGGTCCAAAAGGGATTATCCAAACCCACGGAGGCAAGAAACAAACGAGCAGGTGAGATGTCCCCAATGTTGTATCAGTATTTTTACATGTTAGTGATGACTATATCTACAGCTGAGTTTTCTAGAAACTGATTTCCTTATGTCAATATGTCATCCAGAAAACCCTCCTAAAACTTTTTTCACCTTTCTACCTTTTCAGTTCGCCCATGTCGAAATCAAAACCTCATATCACAATCCTATCTAGCTTCAGCCTTATTGACCTGCCCATCAGCTTTAAAAGGCAAATCCACATCTGTTTCAAAAGTCTCCCCTATGTTAGGAAGTGGCGTTTTAGGACATCTCACCTTTGGCAATCATCAAAAAGCCAAAAAGCCTTCATCTGCAACAGACCTACCATGACTGATCCCTTACTTTGCAAATGAAATTAACAAACAGCCTTAAGTCGCGCCACTCACACCCCCTAGATCTCAGCACTGCATAAAATCCAATCCCAAGCTGACTATTAGGTTTTTCACAGTGTTCTATGGTTCTACAAAGACAGGAAATATATTTCATCTCATGGAGTAAATGTTTGAGTTTACAGTTAGAGGAACAGCTGCTTCTAAATGTATTGTGAGCCTGAGATGAAGCTGCAAAACAAAAGTCACTCATCAGGACCTTACAGCTCTTTACAGCATGAAAATCACAGTAAGAAAGGGTCACCACTGTCTCAGCAAAATGGTAAATTGTCAAGGCCCAGAACCTCCTTCATTTACAAGCAGAGGGTTAGGGCGCCTCCTTCATCCATAAGCAGAGGGCGCAGGCCAGTGTTGATTCAGAAGGTTGCAAAAGTCCAGGTTTGCCTTTACTGAAACAATGAAACAATATCTTCAGGTTTCATGAAGGTAATTGATGATCATAACAGGAATGGAGCTTGAAATATGCTGGATCAAAAGAAAGAAGAGTTTGGTCTGATAAAGGAGCTCATCTCAAACTTTCAAAATCATGTGAATTGATGAAATGAAGAAAGGCATGTCATTGGTGAAAATTCCAAAGCATAAGTACCCTGTCTATCCACAAGATCAAATAGAACAGATGATAACCAATGCCATTACACAGGCAGGAGAAAGTTCTTGGTTTTTCAAGAAAGCACTGACCTTCATAGTCACAAAGAGTTTTTGTCAAAGTAACAGGTCAGGAGATGAACAAGCCAAATGATAAATATCTCAGCAACCTTAGAACAGTGTCACTGTGGCTAGGTTTCCTTCTAAAAACACAGTGATGCTTGCAAGTAGTGATGCCTAGATTGATGTTGTTCAAATGGTTTACTTACCACCACATTCAGAGAAAGGCTGTGTCTAACATAGTAGTAAAAAGGGCCTTCTGATACTTTACCTGATGAAGAGCCTCCTCCATATATGAGCAGATGGCCAAAATCATTGCAGGTTGTTGAAAACTGGTAAGTCTAAAAAGTGCAGGGAAAAGACACAAAGAAATTGAATAAAGGAAAGTGTTACTGTTTATGATATAAATGTATTGATCTCCCTCTTCAAAAAAGCTATCTGTCAGACAGTACATCTAGTGGAGAGGAGAAAATATTGAACATATTGTATGCTATTAATGCCAAAAGAGCAGTTGATTTAAAAAAGGGGTTAAAGGCATTCCATGATCACCTGCCCAGAAATCTAAAGAAGGTCCTTTTGAGTAAACAGTGAAGTAAAGTGTGAAAGCAAGCCATCAAGAGAGCACACTTACAGTCCCAGGGTAAGCTTGTGAATCACCTGGAAGCAGCAATCATCAAACACTTTGAAAGAACACAGGCTATCTTATGTTGAATAACACAACAATCGCCAAGGTTGGTCAAAGTACTCTTTGACAATTCTGATTAATTTTCTTTGGATTATCACTGAGAAAGTAAAACAGTGACCAAGGTGGAGCTATAGAATGCATGATGAATGGTATTCAATCTTATGAATAGGCAGAAGAAGTTGGTTGTGATGAGTCACCACTGTTTATATGTTTTAAAAACAAACACAGTTGTCATCATTCCAGAGGGCAGACTTAGCACAAAGATACAGTATTAAATAAACAGTGGCAGGGATGTGGCATAGTGAGTTGTAAAGCAGAGAATCATGTTATAAAAAGAAACAGCTAGTAGAAGGCACTTACAGTCCAGAAGGAAACCTGTAAATCACCTAAGGACCGAGATTGTTAAACTAATTGCAAGGGCACCGGTGATCTCCTGTTAAGTGATAAAGCAGCTTTCAAATGCCTTTGACAGTTTTTGAATGACCTTTTCTTTTGTTAACATTGTCACCTAAAGTGCCAAAAAGAGGGACAAAGTCGAGGTTTTGAAAATGTCTCTCTTATGAGAACAGGTATGTAACTTCATGAATAGGCAAAGCAAATTTGATGAACTATCACTGTTTAAAAAGCAACTTGATGCAAACACAGTTTTGTATCATTTAAAGAAGGGCAGAGATATCACCAAATCCGAATAGGACTGGCAAAGTTTAAATATTTGGAGTGATAAAGAAACTAAGAGCGCAAATAAAGACTTTAACTCTCAAAGCAAAGAAATGCCACTGTTTGAACGAAAAACTTCACTGTGTTCAAAGATAGCCATGGGGTCTTTATTTTTGTTTTTTATAAACAATGAATGTAGCCGTTGAAGGAGTGTCAAAAGAATGAAATAAGAGGAGTACGAAGGCCATTGACGAAATTCAAAGCAAACTTCCGCAGCTCCCAAGTATCACAACGTTTTTCAAGCAAATTGAAGTTTTCTGCACCGGTTAGGGCCGCGCGACCTGCCTGGATTTAGGCGCGACGTGCCTGGGCAGCATTTTACAAAGGCTTTCTTCGTCGGCGCGACGTGCCTGTAGGTGGGCGCGACGTGCCTGTAGGAGGCCGCCCGACCACACGACAGGCCGATCCGACACGTTTCTTTTGCGCGACAGGTTTTTCTCCGAAGGTTGCCGCGCCAGTGTTGGAGGGTGCCGGTGCATTTCAAGCTCCCTCCAAGGGATTTCTTCTCAAAAACTCACAAGGTACTTCATCTCCTACCTTAAAAAACTCGAAAAATCAAGTTTAAAACCTGTATGCCGTGGTTTGAAACTTTGCATGGTTAAAAGGGCTTGGATCGTTTTTGAAAAGGAGAAACTGTCCTCACAGTCCCCCGCAACAGCACACTACCTAAGCAGATTTCCTTTTATTCACCATATTCTCCCACTGTGAATTTGTTAACAAATATTTTCCAAAGATGACAGCACATTGAAAAGGCAGAGTTTGTTGATGAGAGGTTAAACCTTGGAGGCAGGGGTATAGAGTGTATTGGTGTATATCTCAAAACTCACAAGCAAAGAGTGTATTGTCTAAACTACTGTGTGCACTGATTTTACACCCAACCTAGGTCTACTTGTTCTTTTACACTACCTTGTATCATATTGAAGATTTATTAACAGGGATTCTGAGAGTGAAACAGGACCATTTTCTAGAAAGGCAGGGTTGTTAGTGATTGGGCACTTGTTGATGATCAAAATTTACATTGAAGCCAGAAGCACCAAAGTGATGTTTGATGTCTTAAACTTCATAAGAAAAAGTGTCCTTCATAAAGCACTGTGTATTGTTGATCTAGGTTTGCCTTCTTTCTTCACCTCATTATCATGTTGAAAAGCTGATTGAAAAAGAGACTCTAAGGGTAAATGTTACATTGAAGGGCAGATTTCATCGATATGTTTCTAAATCTGGAGGCAGAAGTATAAAAGCAGTTTTTTGTTCTCTTAAAACTTCACAAAGGAAAGGGGCCTTTTTTCTGAAGAACAGAGTTGTTAGTGTTTGAAATTAATATTGGAAACAGGGGTACAGGTATTTGGGTGGCTCTCTTAAACTCACAAGCAAAAGAGGGTGTTTTCTAAAAACCACTATGCACTGATTTTTCACCCAAGCTAGGTCTGTTTCTTCCTTACACTGTATTATATCATTCTGAAGATTTGTTGACAGAGGAATTCTGAGGGTGAAATAAGGCCATTTTCTAGAAGGCACGGTTGTTGATGATCAAGTTTAACATTTGAAGCCAGAAGTACACAGTACACTGAGGAGCAGAGATTGTTGATGGTTAGATTTTGACATTAAAGGCAGAGGTACCAAAGTGGTGTTGGATTTCTCAAAACTTCACAAGGGAAAATGGCCACTGTCTAAAGGGCAGAGTGCTTGGTGATTGCATTTGATATTAAAACAGAGGTGTAGGTATTATGTTGATCTCTTAAACTCACAAGCAGAGAGTATATTTCCTAAAAAACACTGTGCATTGGTTATACATCCAGCTTAAGTCTGCCTCTCCTAGAAACCATATTGTATCATGTTGAAGACTTGTTGACAGAGATTTTCAAAGGTAAACAACATAGTGAAAGACAGAGGTTGTTAATGTTGGATTTTGACATCAAAGGCAGAGGTATAAAGGTGGTGATTGACTTCTCAAAAGTCACAAGTGAAAGGTGTTTTCCTTAACACTGTGGGCTAATTTTTCACATAACCAAAGGGTCTCCTTTCCTTCCACTGTATGGTCTCTACAGAAATCTGTTGACAGAGGTATTCTTCAAGGTGAATGACCTAAAGAGCAGGGTTTTCATATTCAAGTTTTGTTTGAAAACACAAATAACAGTGTAGGTTGGCCTCTAACAAAGTCACAAGAGGGGTGATTGTTCAAAACTGTGCACAGGGAATCTACGAAGTAGCTACCCCATCTTTTACACATGGTACCATTGTTAAGAAGGTTACATAGCTGAAGTGTATCCAGATTTGAAGGACTGTTGTTAATAAGTGCAGAGGTGGCTTATTCCAAGAAACATTGTTGCATTTTATTCAAAATCACAGGGTCCATATCTGTCCAAACAGTGTAGTGGCCAGTTTCAATCCAGCAGAGCATTTTTCATACATTGAAGGTAGTTTGCCTCTTCCAAAGCCAGTTTCAAGTCAGAATGCCTCCAAAACGAGATCACAAAGGCGGGCAACATAAGAGATATGAGCCTATCTCCATAGAAGAAATAAATGCTCACCCCTCAGTGCTTTTTAATTTCCATGAAGTAGGCTGTCTTGATTTCTGTCAGAGGATAGAAGAAGTCAAGAGTTTCTCGCCACTTACACATTTGTGCGCTTTGAGATTCAAAGACAAACACTTCCAGTTAGCAGGTCTTGACTTCAAAATCTCCCCAAGGTATGTATCCAAGGCTACCAAGATCCCGTATCATGGTGAAAAGTGGTTTAAACAAGCACATCTTGATCTGGAGGATTATAAACCTTTCATCAAGCCTGAACATAGGGAAACCATCACTGCTATTTTCCCTTTCTCCTATCTTCTTGACAGTTATGCTCCACTGATGAAGGCCATAATGAGATATTTCACTTGTGAAGGAAGGTTTAGCCAAATTTTTGCCTATCATGTTCGCTTGTTGATGCATTTTACCAGGAGCAGGCATTTAAACCTTCCATACTTTTTGTCCAAAAGCATAGAGAAAATGGCAGCTACTGTCCAAAAGAAAGCTCCACCTCAGCAAATCACTTCTCTCTTTCATCATTCCTTGATCAAAATCATTTTCTTACACCAGCTGGAGAAGAAAGGGGTTTCATGGGATTCATTCATTAGCCATGCCGATTTCGCCACTGTCCCTCCTGTTCAGGTGTCTACTACTCAGCCTGTCCATCGCCCAGTGCCTTTATCTAGTAGGCCTACCCCTAAAAAACTCAAGATGACCACTGGGCAGCCAAGTAAACAGGGAGAAGGAGAGGGCAGTGAGCCACAGGGAGAAAAGGAGGATGATGAGCAGCAGCAGCCAGATTTTGAGGGACAGCAGTAGTTGGAAATCAGTGGACAGCAGCTAGAGGTTGATGAACAGCATCAAATTCAGGAAGAGGGACAGCAGCTAGAGGTTGATGAACAGCAGCAAATTCAGGAAGAGGGACAGCAGCTAGAGGTTGATGAACAGCAACAAGTACAGGAAGAGGAACAGCAGCAGACAGAGGTTGAAGAGCAGCAGGTTGAGCAAACAATTGAAGCATCTTTCGAGCCACAAGCTGGACAGGATGTTGAGGAGGGACAGCAAGCTGAAGCTGCCTCCTTGACAGTGACCAAAACTGTTCCTAAAAAGAGGAAATTGCCCAAAAAGACAACTTCTAGCTTGCCAAGGAGAAAAAGCGCTAGATTGGCCTTCAAAGGCAAAAGTGCAGTTGGAGAAAGTGCCAAGCATGGAGGTAAATCAGCTGTCATCCCTATCCCAAGCGATGACAGTGATAACGAGGCCCGCATCCTTGAAAACCTCCTCATTCACAAAGAGGGGCAAATTGAGGTGTTACAAGAAGATCTTCAAAGGGCGAGGAATTTCAACCATTTCTTGGAGGTTGAAAACAAACAAATGAAGTATCATGCAGCCATTCATGAGGCAAGGGCAATCAAGTACAAAAAGGAGGCAGAAAAGGCGCAAGTAAGAATTGAAGAGCTTATTGGCGAATTTGATGATGAAGAGGAGGAGGACCAGCCTAGGCAAAAGAGGCCTAGGACCATCGGGCTTAGAAAAGCCTTGGAGAAACAGAGAGCAGAAGAACAAGCTCAATTCGAAGCCTTTCCTCTCACTGCCCTCTTTGAGCAAGAAATTGAGGAAAACAAGGAAGCATGGCTTGAGAGGGCTAACCAACATTTGGAAACAAAGCTTGAGAAGGCAAACAGGGATCTTGAGCTACAGAGAAAAAGGACTCTTCACTTTCAGAAGCTAAATCAGTTTGCCAGGCGAAAATTGAAGGTAGCACAAGAAAAATTGAAGAAGTTGAAGGAGAGGCGCCTAGCACGGAAAGAAGAAAAAAGCATATCAGCCCTCGATATTTTGGCTTCAGCTTCGGAGCATGTTTCTATGGACCCTTGAGGGTCATGCATGCCAATTTTGGGCCTGTTTCGGAAACTTTTTGTTTTTTGGCATTTTTGGGGTTTTCGCCAAAAACTCATAAATGCGCCATTTCAATTTGATGAGTCGTCAAGGGAGGAGGGTGATACCAATGGATTCCATAATTTCATGAGCAGCTCTCCAGCGATTTTCAGGGCATTTGAAGATCATTCGCCCCTCCAAATTGGCGAAAAACAGCCTCATTTTGCACATTCTGCCCGCCATATCAGCAGCCTACTATTTTCTGGGTTTTTGCACACAGGTATAGTTTTGAGGGACTTTCAGAGATCAGATTGAGGTGATTCCACTTGCATTGGAAAGCAGACACAGAGAGCTTTCCAACGAGCCATCATGAGCCTCATTTTGACATCGGGAAGGCTTCCATTTGCATCCAGCAAGTCAGGGGACCTTTTTCAGGCATAAATATGAAGTATTTTTGCAATTTTTGAACTCCAAAAATCTGTTTTTCCCAAATGTGCGTTAGGCTATTTTTATCATGGGAAAATCATGTAAAGTCAATATAATTTCCATTTTTAGCAGTTTTTTAGATATTTTATGGGATATTTTGTGCCTTGGGCTTTGCAAAGCCTCAAGGACAAGTTTAGATATTTTGACATGGCCAATGGGATAGCTAGTTGCTCCATGAGGTTTTCCTCCCTCAAGCCTATTTATCCCATGGTTCTCATTGTAAATCAGAGGCTGAACTTGAGAGAAGAATTAATACATTGGTCATATGAGCTTTGAAGAATACACTTGAGTTATGATTTTTGGACTGCCTCTTGGATGCTTTTGAGGAATGATGAAGGATTGTTGATGGATTCCTTGACATGGTAGAATGGTATAGTGCTTCTAAATGTGTTTTGTCTTCTAGTTTTCACTCATAATTCATATTTCTTGCTGCTATAGATCAGTAAAGATTGATTTTGAGATATGCCCATGGAGGCACCTCAAAATCCCTGAATCTTCATAGCTTGATGTTTTCTTCTCCCTTAGTTATGCTAAAGAATTCTTTGCTGCTCTTTAGTAACCTAAGGTGTTGTTGCTAAGTTTTATTCATCAGTTCCATGTATGTTGAGTAGGATGTATGGTTTGCCCTACCTACCTATCAGCTGCCCATAGTTCTGCCCATAAAAATTTCTCTTTGACTGATTTGTTGATCATTTTGTTGAACCAAGGAGGCCTAGTCCCGATCTAGCCCTTTGCCTAAAACTATGAAAACTTATTTGTCCAAGTGCCCAATGACTTAGAGACTATGTTTAGGCGTTCCGGCATAGTTTATGAGTTTTTAGTTTATCTCATGTGTTTTCCCCAAAGTCTGATAGCCTTTTCCCAAAGTTAGAGGGTCTTATACCTCTATGTATGGCTGGAATGTCTGATTTCTATGTATTGATTAGCTTATAGTTATTCCTAGCATGATCAATGGCTTGCTATTACATGTTTATGTCTGCTATTAACTAGTTTTCACTTGAAATCCCTTGTCTTTCACCAACTTATTGTTCATTTAATCCATTTTTCCCGGAGATCCCTTCTATTGTGAATCAAATCGGCCCTACAGCAGCTTTACATCATCACCTCATAAGCTTCCTTGACCTGTTTGACCCCATAGCCCAATTTATCTACATCTTGTTATCCAATTTATGTATTTGATCAGTTTCATCCCTCACAAACTTAAAAAACCAAAAAAACTAAAAATATACTTCATAACTAGCCTAATATCAGAACATCGCAAGTAAACACACCGACATCTTTTACACTTATAGAGAGAGCCCTCTCTGAGTCCAGGAAGGCTAGGTCCTTGGGCTCCAAAGCTTGGTTTGATGTTACATCGTCATTTGGCTAGCCAATCGGCCAAATCACGGGACACTAACACATTAGAAGTTGACTATGTCAATGACCAGAAGGTTGAGAAAACTTACTTGAAAAATCAATGGAAACATTTCTGAAAGACACACTCTAAAGGAAGAAATCATCCTATGAAAGTTGAATCATTTTAGAGATGAAGTTAATATTATAAAGGACAAATTGTTTTTTTTTTATAATGATTTTGAGAAGGTTCGACTACTTGGTTTGCATGGGTGAAGCCCTATATTAAGCCCAAATGACCTTATCCCTAATTCAAGGGATCAAAAAGTCTCAGTGTGGTAGGCTCAAAGGCCGAGAAGCCTCAGGAAGTAGTTAATTAAGTATGAAGTTGATAGTAAGGTCAATCATACCATTGCTTAATTCTTTTATTACAATTTGATTAATCATAGATCTCAACTTGCTTAGAAGAAGATATTGGTGATTATTTACCATCATTCAAGATTGTGAGTTCAGATAGTTGAGTCGCAGTACAAAATATAGACCTTGTTGAAAGGTTTGTATTGATACTTATGTCAAAGTCTTTTTATTTTTATTTTTTTGATAAGTAGCATTGTTTGAAGAGGCAAGGTATCAGCTAGTAATCACAATATTTCTTCTCAATATTTCTTCTCTCTAAAGGGTATGAAATCTAACATGTATACAAGTCCATTTGAAAGTGAAATCAAGATCATTCCAGGTATCACATAGCGATTGAAGTTTGTTCATTTTCCTCGAGTTATAAAAAGAGTTCTTTTAGAATACTTCTATAGAATACATTGAAACATCTTGTTTTGTTGACATGATTATAATCAACAAAGAGGAAGATGAAGCACTTCTTGATTAACTAATAACATCACTTTACTAACAACTTTATCTCATATGCATAAGCATGGGACTCTATGACACAGTCTTGTTCTCTTATGACTTGAATGAACTACCCTATCTGTATCAACTACAACAAGAAAATTTGTACATGGAAAATCTGATAGGCTTAGGAGATCTGAAAGATTGATAAGACCTAAAGACCTATGTAGGGATATATTTTCTAGTTGCAGAAAGCACTGTTTTACTGTGGAAATATTTAGTAAGACTAAGTTTGAAACAGTATGAAATCGAATTGAAGGACTTTCACGTGTTTCAATCTCTAAGAAACTATGATAAAAGGCTCTCTAATTCTCGAAAGAGCTCATAAACTTAGAGTTTTGTAAAACCCTAGAAGATCTTAGAAAGATCGTTTGGTTTTAAATCTTTGTACAAACCTATGTTCATCAGTAGAAGTATTGTTTTGAAGTTGTAGACTCTAATACGTTATGCTGCTATGGAAATATCTTGTATGATTAATGGTTCAAAGGATGACTTTCATTGTACTATTATAACATGTTGTTGAAGTTTTTGTTAGTGAAAATCAGTGTATGGAAGAGTTTTTGAAAAATGATCAGTTTGATTTGAGTTTCTCCATAAACAGAGGGAGATGAGAAGAATAGTTGCAATATTTGGGCTATGATAGCTTCTTGAAGATCTGGTAGTCCCAGGGTTTGTAAACCCTAGGTAACCTTGGGTAGGATATGATTAATAGTTCCCTAGGGTTTGTAAACAAACCTTAGAGCTAGTCCTAGATTAATTCTTCCGCTAAAATAAGAAACCCTAGCTCACGAAAGAAAAGCAACCTGATGATGAAAAAGATGAAGAGTTTTGCAAATGGATGATTTCTGCAAGATGGCAAGGATCAAGAGGGAGCTAAAAAATTCCCCTCAATCCTCAAAAGATAAGATCTTATATCTCTCTTCCTTGATTATCATTGTTGTTGTTTTACTATTAGATAGCCTCTTGTCTTTGTTTCTTTTTGTTAGGTTATAATCGTTATTCCATGACCTCCTAGTGAGGATTGCAAGTACACTGTGAAGACTTTCCAAGGCTTTGGCAACAGATGGAAGAATGAATCAAAGTTTGTGGGAAGAGGATTCTCCTAGGAAGAGGGAGAGAGAGAGCTATGAGAAGAAATTTTCTCCAGACCATAGAAGGCTTTATACGAACCTCGAGCATAACATTCTCAGAGTGATGGATATCTTATGAGTCATGGATATCTTATGATTCATGGTTGATCTTGTTATTATATGGCTTATTTCATATTGAAGCAGAAGGACTCACGTGACAGAGAGAGCAACAATGGCAAGAGGATTTCCTTCCATGATAGAGGGAGCCATTAATCCCTGCTTCAGTGTCAGAGGGAGTTGAAATTTGAGTTCGAGATGAAGCATCTTGGTTGGATACATTACTTCTTAGAACTAGAAGTGTGGCAGAAGTTGGGTAAGCATATTCATCCTTCAAAGATTTGAGATGATGGACAACCATTCCATGGCCACTTCCATGATCACTAATCTGAAGAAGCTAAGTAACAAAGGAAGTAGTCAAATTGCTACAACAGGATCTGCTTCAGTGTCAAGCAATTGTGGTGATGGTTCCAGTGAAGGAAGCAACTGCAAGGATATACAAATTTAGATTGGAAGAGTGTTAAAGACTATGAAAAGCACATTACACTGGTGATTTATTTTGGATTCTTCTTGGGCAGGAAACCATCATCTGTCGCACTCAAGAGTGCAGAAGATGAGTATATTGCAACTAGTTTAGTGAGTTGTGAAGTAGTGTGGCTTTAGTAATTGCTTGCAGGATTGTTTGATCAGGTGTAGGAGATGACCATGATGACAAGTTGAAGCACATTGAGATAAAGTACCAAGACATGGCACAAAAGGGAGCAATGAGGCTCTAATGCATTTCTACAGTCAAGTTGGTTGTTGACATTCTCACAAAGCCTATATCCTAGGGAGAAGTTTGCACACTTCAGGGACAAGCTTGAGAAGTTTGTATATTTTAGGGACAACCTTGAGAAGTTTGTAAATTTAGGGACAAGATTGAGAAGCTTGTATACTTCAAGGAAAAGCTTGAGAATTTTGTATGCTTGAGAAGTTTGAATACTTCAAGGACCAACTGGAGTGGTTGAGAATGTTTTCCTCGATTAGAGGGAGTGTTGATGTCACTGCATCAAGGGACAAACATTCTCCCTAGGTCAAAATATAGACAAGTCAAAGTAATGACCAGGGGGCACAAAATGTGGCTAGGGAGAATGGACCAGAGAGCATCAAGGACTAAAGTGTTCCGCGAGTGGGAAAGTGAGTGTCTTTAGCATCAGGCAAGAAAGTTACTAGACAATTAGCATGCAGGAATGGTAATAACCCAAGGTTTCATCATAGGTCACAGGTGTTGACTAGGTTTGATCCAAGGCCTTTTTCTTATAGAAGCATTAAATAATTACATATAACCGAGCACTTAAAACCATGAAACATAAGCACATAAAACGAAGAGAAAAGAGAACATAACATGCATGAGATCAAGATACCAAAGATTGATTACGAAGTTCGTCCAATGTGGACTACATCTCTAATCCCTACTCAACAGTGGGGAGGCCTTCATTAATTAAATGGCATATAAAGAGAATCAGTAAAAGCAAATTTACACAGGAACCCTTATACCTCCAAGCTGGAAGATGGCCAGAAAATGGAGAGACCGGCAACAAAAACTGAAATCACCATCAAATTCTTGTCGCTGAGAGGTGTAAGATCGACAAAAAGTTTGTCAAAAACTAACTCCGGCAAATTCTGCACCTCATGGAATCTTTCTGATGCCCCTCAAGATTCCCTAGGGCATGGTTCCACCCTCTCCTTAGCTCGTGGTTCTGTCCTGCTTCACTATTATGCTCTAGGGCTCTCTACCCTCCTCGCACTTGTAAAGAGGTGAGCTTAAATACAACCTCAACAATGAATTTAACCTCAAATGCATCGTTGGTGCAGTGGTAAGTTTGGTGAGTTGTTAAGGGGAGGTCGAGGGATCAAATCCCACCTCCCCCAAAATCCAGTGTTGTTTTGTTTGATTATAATAATAGGTGGACGGGGTCCACACCACGCGGCCCCGACCCAACCTTCCACCATATATATTTGTCGTGTTTTTTTAAAATTGGTGGGCGCATTAATTTTTGGTTGGCGCGTCATTCATTTTGGTTGGACCACGTGGCCTTGACCCAACCTTCCACCATATACATTTGTCGTGTTGTTTTAAAATTGGTGTGCACGTTAATTTTTGGTTGGCGCATTATTCATTTTGGTTAGGCCGCTCGTGGATCGGGTCCGGCGGGTTTAATTTCCGCTAGCCTATATTTAATGGCCATGACCATTGGTCCGTGGGCAGGGTCTTGAGTCAGAGCCGCGGGCCCCGGCCCCACGGTCAATACCATATATACATAATATGATTACGGAGGGGTCAATGGGGTTTGGCCACCCGTCGACCCTATTTTTATATATATATTTTTTTTTTATTTTTTTAAAACCATGTCTAATTTTTAAAATTTCTTGAAACTAGAGGTTATTGGGCATTTTAAGTACCCAAAAAAATCGCCCACTTCTCAATTGATGGGTTCCCTGCAAGTTGACGGTGAAATTGTAGGAAATTTAAACCTCGCCCATTGCCCAACTTTGACAACAACTTTGAATTACTCTAACTTCTCCATACGGGTTTGGATTGGAGTGTCGTTCACATCGTTGGAAGCATGGCGACGAACACTTCGATCTAGGCTTGGTTTGAGACCAATCTAACCACTTTTATTTTTGACCATTTTTTAGCCCTCTTAGTCTCTCGAGAGTGTCTGGAGCCACTTGGATCAATCCTCCCCACTAAGGAGCTTTTGGACCACCAAAAGCATGGAAACATCCATCACACTACCTGTGTCCTCGCCAAACCATACTTTAAATCACTTGCATGCAAATCTCGTACATCATTTGCAATCATATACAAACCACATGACTCAAACAACCCCTCACTTGCCAAAAGTTTATAGCACACACTCAATGGTCAAGGATTACATAATAAAAACCAATAACTCAACTACTCCTAAGAAAAGGCCAAAACATAATTGTTGTGTTTCGAAGTGATGGAAAACACATCATCACTTTTACATTTACTTGCAACACATGATTTACAAACTATGGCCATAACAAGCTATTACCTCTAAAAAAACCATCTTTTACTTAATAAAGTACATGGGTCATCTTCCTGTGGCGGTTTTGCTTGTGGAATATTTTCGATGATTGGATTCTTCATGGATGCTTTTTGGGCCTGAAGGGTTTGACATGCAAATTTATGGTGTTCATCCGTGTTGCAATAATTATTCCTCTTCCATAATTTACAGATCGTCTTGGAACGCTTCCTCCTGATGTGCCTCTAATAAGTGTTCATGTATCCCTCACTGTCGTTGTTATGTGATGAGGTGCTCTCATCATCAGTCGTTGGTGGGTCGCTGGCTATTTTGGAGCATTCTCCGACCTCCTTTCTAACATACCCAAGTCTTGCATGACGGGGTAATTCTTATATTTTGTTGGGGTTTATGATGCCCTAGCCATCAATACTGAGTCCCTTCCCCTGATACCCAATTTTATTCAACACAATTCCTGTAGTATGTTTTTCAAAAGCATCAAAATCATCATCATGAAAAGTATATGAAATCGAAGAATCACTTTTTACCTTAAGGTGGTTATGATGCAACTTTTCCAAGGTCTTGCCCTTAGCTTGCAACTAGCGTCGAAACCTTTGTTTCTCCTTTTCCACTTCCTGTAGGAGTCTCCTTAGCTTAGTATTCTCTTCTTGAATGCTTTGGTTGATCTCCTCAAGTTCTTGGAGCCATGCCATATTGGGGTATTCATTTAAAATCTTTGGTGAAATGTCAATTGAAATTCTTGCTTCATCACCCAAATCTGAACCCAAATCGATGGGTCCATCTGCTGCGATTCCAAGAGCTACAATCCTCCATTCGTCGCTGGAATCCGATCCCAAGTCAATTGGTCTACCTCATGCAACTCCCACAAGTGTGACCTTCTCATATTCCTCTGATTCATACTTTTGATCTTGTTGCATGGTGGCAACTCTCTTCTGCCTCTCCTTTCTGTCATCCCTCTTAGGTCTTAGCTCAGGGTGCAGTTTCCAACAATTCTCTTCATTGTGTCCCTCTTTCTCACAATGTGTACAAGAGGGCTTTGCTCCTCTTCTCTTTGGTTGTTGCAGTTCTTTTTGGGTGGTCATTTTGTTCATGTGTCCCCCTGCTTTCAAGATGCATGGCCTTCACAGTGGCCTCATCGATAATAGCGGGATCAAACAATAATCATGAATGTTTTATGTAACTATGTGAAGAATTGATATACTTAGTTACAACCTCTAGTGAATATAATGAAATGTTTAAGTTCACGGCTTGTTTTCTAAATTCTTCAATGAAGTTTTTCACATCTTGACCTTTGTATTGCTTTAGGTGTTGTCATTCCATTAATGCCTTTTGCTTATATCCCAATGGGTAAAATTGATTTTTCAATGTAGAAAAAAAAAATTGACTATGAGAGAAGGTTACCCAAGTTTTTGATGCCTTGCAATTTTCTCTTCCACCAAATGAGAGCGGTGCCACCCAGTCAAAGCGATGCCAACTGGATCTTTGCCTCGGCTTTCTTGATCTGTTGAATCCAGTAGTAGACCTCAATCTGTCTAATCCAATTGTTGAGCTTTTCCACATTACATTCTCTAGTATACATAATCAAGTCAAATTTTACATCTAGTTTAAGGAAATGTTTCTTAGATGTATGCCTATGATGCTAGCGAGAATGATGAGAAGAAGAAGAGGAACTATCACTAGAATATGGAGAGGGAGGGGGCGCTTCTCCACCATCTCCATGATTTACTGATCTGTGATCATCTGCATCTTTCTTCTCGGGCTTGAAAGTCTTCTCATACTCTGCAAACAATTTGTCTACTTTCTCTGCCATGTTGTAGAATGTCTTGTGATAATTCCGCTCTTCTTTCCAACGAGCTTGCTCATCTACCATGTTTCTTCTTCGTGGTGCACGTCCTACTTCAAGATCAAAGGACTTAAGCTTTCCTTTGCTCTTTGCATCTTTTTTCTGGTTAGTATGTACTCATGCAATTCGCATCAAAAAAGACTTGCTTTGATACCACTTGATCCAAGATCTTTTGCTTATAGATGCATTAAAGAATTACATATAACCGAGCAGTTAAAACCATGAAACATAAGCACATAAAACAAAAAGAAAATAGAACATAACATGCATGAGATCAAGATACCAAAGATTTTTGATTACCAGGAAATTGTTCAATGTGGACTACATCTCTGTGCCCTGCCTGGTCAGTTGGGGAGGCTCTCTATTCGTTGGACCCCAAGTTAAACCAGAGAGGGGGTGAATCACTAACACATTCATGGACTTTTAAAACTTTTTCATTAAAACTTATTTACACCTTCATATCAAGTGTCCAACTTAATATGTGAGTAATCTTAGAATGTGAGCAAGAAGTATTAATATAATATAATAGTAGACTTAATATGAGAGCGTAGGTGTTGCTTAAGATATAACCGCATAAACACATAAACATCATGCACAGAGACACCGTATATAAGTGGAAACCCACAAAGGGAGAAAACCACATCTTATTATTGTTGTGATGCAAAGGCAAGCTCCAACTCCCTCTCACCATCAAGCTTCGTATGCACCAACTTCAAGGTGGAGGCTCAACCTCACCTCGTTAGTGCTACAACTTGCAAGGAAGCACCAACTCCCGCACTGGCAGCGCCAACCCACAGGAGGTTTCAACCTCAAGCCAAATACAATCGACAAATATCAAGCTACAACTTTACAGGAAGCTCCAACTTTCAATTTATCAAATGAATGTTTGTTGATTTACCTCAAATATCACTCTCCGGGTTTCATAGCTTCTCTTTCACTTTTATTTTCTTAATCGTCTCTCGCATGTCTTTTATACCGCCTTCTCTATATTTACTTCCTTCTCCCTCTCTTATGCATATCTAGTTGATATTATTTATAGAGTTCCTCACATGACCGTTTATTTCCACATGAATTTTGAGTGAACAATCATGACTTTTCGTTTCCGTTTTTCATTCCTTTATCCAACTCAATTCTAGAAAATACAACTTATAGGTATCAATTTAACATTACGTTGGGATATTTGTTCTCTTCCGAAGACTTGCCAATGCATCGACAAACAATAAAAAATTTAATTACAACATTTACATTTTCTGCAAAGCACATACTCAATTCCTCTACCTGCTCTTTTCTTCCGGATTTTTTGGCTTGACCGGATTTGTCTTTTTTTTTCATTGCCGTTGTTTCTCTCTCTTTTGTTCTTGTAGGCTCTCTTTCATTGCAATTTGTATAACTATTGTACATATAACCTGTTTTTCAATATCACCGCTCGGGCAATTTCAATACTTTTAATTTCTGCAGTTACAACCTTTACATGTCGAATCTTTGTCAACACACTCGTAAGAATTCGAAATAACCGACCTTTATAATAAATTTCAACCTCCGTGTGAAATACATTCAAATTTCTTTCTTGTATTTTAACCAACCTGTATAATTCGAATAGTTCTATCATTCCGGTTCTGCTCTTTTAATTCAATAAGGAGCCTCGATCCTTTCTTCGAGTTCAATTATCGAATTCACAGAATTAGATTAAGGAATGTGTCGACGGGTCAGTACCAAATCGATATAATGTAGACAAAATTTCATGTGACCCAATACCTTTGATATTTAAATAAACCTCGACAGCTTATTATTTCATTTCGGGGCATCCTTCACACCTCATAACTAAATGTTCGAACCTTATAACTATGACCCCAAAGATTAATAAAATCCGCAAATCTTAACAATAATCAACACATTCGTATGCATGGGCCCCACCACAACCGACGGAATCAATCAAATACACATGCCCGTACCTTAAGTTAACCTTCACGCATCTTCCTCTTACAGTGATCACCGCGATCGTCTTCCGCACCTACGGCTTGTGCCCAATATTCTAATTCCTAGTCTTTGGTCGATTGTTAATGCACAATGGCGCGCAATGGAAGCGGTTTTTCAACCCGTCTCATGCCACGTGTCGAGCTTTCAGAATCGCTCGCGAATGGGGAAACAAAACTTTGCTCCACAAAAGCGTGCGATGTAAACCGGAAACCCGCCGTCACCTGCTCACCCAACCACGCCACCGTTCCTCTCGGTCACGGCTTTCGCTTCTCCACCTGTGTTCCACTCAGCCTTCCGCTACAAGGTTCCGCCTCGTTCTATTGGAAGAGGTTCTCCTCTTCGCGCAAAATACGGTGTTTCTTCGACATTACAACCTCGTTCCCTTGTTCTTTCATTCATCTACTCCCAGTAGAGCCTGCCATGTGACAACTTGCGTTGTGTTTTGCTGTCACAAGCACTGAGTGAGCCATCACGCTCCACAATAACTCTGAATGATCCAGACGGACATGATCAATCAATGCCTTCGTATTGCTATAGACCCGATACTCTCATCAAGAACACACGGGATTATTCATATATCGATAACCCAACAATCCTCCACACATAAATTCATTCAGAACATTTTCCATACAATTATTACCGTGCCATCACCGATTTCGCGCTTCTCTTTGCGTCCACCGTGTTATGACCGTAATTTCCTTAGCATATATATAACTCTAATAATTATACTCCATGTAAAGAGAAACCACATGTATAGAGTTAATCATAATTTCACATAGGAGCTATTGATACTTTGAATTACAAGAGTTCTACCGATACCCAAGTAACAAGCGAACACTTAAAGATACCCACTCCTCGTACCTTGAATAGTTTTCCTCGCTTCTTGCTATCCTCTCGCTCCTCGACCGATGCTTTCCTTACTTCTTTTTGCTATCTCCTTTGCCTTTCTTTTTGCTATCTCTCTTTGTCTCCGTTTCTCCGATGTCTCTCGTTGTCTTTCCCTCGCCCTCGAATGATGTTTCCGTGCTCCTCCTTTGTCATCTCATTTGCCATCAATGACAACAATTCCAACAGCCTCTTCGGCATCGATGGCAACACATCCACCAATAATCCAATGCTTCCTTCCTACTATCCTGTTTTTCCTCCCTTCGATGGTACCTCCAATGGCAAAAGGCTTGCACATTTTCAGTTTGCTTTCTCGCATTTCTCCGAGATCTTTCCGACTTTGTACTCTCATCGCTCCAAACTTTGGATTAAATCTAAAATTCGATCCTTTAGCCTTTTCATTGACTTCGTATGCTAGATGTATTCTTTCCATAAGCTCGATCCCGAGGACCTCGTTTCTTGCGGTTTCCTTGTTCGCCGATCTCCCCCCCGGAATGATATTTTTGTTTCTCGTTCTCCCTCCGGAACTCGTGCTTTCTCTTTATATCAAAGAGTAGTATCTACGTATATCTCAAATATTCAAATGGTTCTCTAGCAAGAGGTTTGGTAAATATATCCGTTGTTTGTTCTTTGTTGGCACATACTCCACCTTTACTATCTTCTCGAGCCACTTGTTCCTGGAGAAAATGATACTTGATTGGGATATGCTTAGTTTTTGAGTGAAGTACGTGATTTTTAGATATACTTATAGCACTTGTATTATCACATTTGATTGAGATAGGTTCATATCAATGCTTACCTTCATGTCTTGGAGAATTTGCTTCATCCACATGACTTGTGTACAACATAGTCACATCGCTATATATTTTAAGCTCTCGTTCGTAGATAGAGAGATAGATGTAAGCTTGTTTCTTGTTTAATCATGCCATCGTACTTTCTCCTGGGAATGGTAAAGCACCGCACTTGTGCTTTTCCTGTCATCCACACACCGTCTAACTGCATCCTGTGCGTCAAAGTGAAGTTTTTTCTCAGGATGCCAAAGCCCACACAATGTTGTTCTTTGTAGATATCTCGAATATTCTTTTTATCGCAAGAAGGTGATTTTGTTTAGGTGCCGTCAAGCATTCAGCCACTAGTCCTACCGGCTAAAGATGATGTCCGGTTCGATACCAACAAGCATTTCATCAGGATCCGTAGAGTTTTTATCTATATTAGCAGCACTCCATCATCGCGCACACACCTTACATCCCGTGATCATGGGATTGTATACATGTGCTCAGCTCCTCCATTTTGAACTTTTTTCAACACTTCTTTTAAGTATTTTTTCTTGTGAGATGAATGTGCTCGTGTTCTTTTACTTTCTGAATTTGAAGTCCTACGCAGAAACCGAGTTCTCCAACTTCAGTGGACATCTCCAAACTCCTTCGACTTCATCTCACGCAAACCCTTTTGCAAGTTCATCTCTCGTTGCTTCCAAACATAATGTCATCAACATATACTACAACAATCGTAAAGTCCATTTTCATGTGGCCATGTATAGATCGTTGTCTACTCCACCTCTCTTAAAGCCTTGTTTTTGAAAATATTTATCTAGTCTTGAGTACCAAGCACCCAGGAGCCTCGTTTCCACCATAAAGAGCCTTTTTCACCGTATACATAGTCTTCTTTGTCTATTAATGAGAAGTCGTGTTGTTCCATGTAGATTCTTCTTTCTAAGTTTCATTCGTAAATGTAGATTTTACATCCATTTGATATACCTTGAATTTTTGTAGTATGCAAATGCTTTGTGAACATTCTTATAGCTTCCATTCTAGCTACGTGGAGCAAATGTTTCATCGTAATCAAGTCCTTCGATTTGTGAGTATCCTTTGCAGGCATCTGTATCGTCTTTATTCCCCGATTACTTGTCCTCGCTCATTCATTTTATTTTTAAATACCCATTTTGAGCCTATGACATTTTTCTCAAGGTCTAGGAACTAATTCTGCATGTATTTTTTCTTCAATTTGTCCAATTCTTCATTCACAAGATTTACCCAAGACTTGTCCTTGTTGGCTTCTTCAAATTTCTTTGGTTGTATTTGGTGATAACATGGCTATGGAGCACTTTCGCCTTGGTTCTGCGCACGTCTTTCTTGTTTGACCCCTACTCTCTTGTCTCCAATGATCCGATCTTCAGGATGGTTTCTTTCCGAGTATATCCTGAGGAGCTTTAGGAACCTCCGGCTTCCGTATCTTCCGTTGTCTTGCTTGTTTCCTCATCACCTTGGTTTTCTTCTTCATGGTTGTCCTGATGGACTGCAACAACATATATCTTCGTATTGTTTGGAAGTTCTTCATCAAATCTCACATCAATGCTTTCACTATTTTCTAAGAGTCTTGTTGTTAATTCGTACCCTTGCTTTTTGGATGCATATCCTAGAAATATTCCTCTATCCGCTCTTGCACTAAATTCTTCTACATTTTCATCATTATTCTTTATGTAACACTTTTGCCTCCAAAGATTCTAAAATGTTTGATTGAAGTTGGTTTCCCACAAAGTTCATATGGAGTCTTGTCACCGCTTGGCCTTAAGTGAGCTTTATTAAGGATATGCACCGCCCAGGTATCGTCTTGCCTTGTCCGAGCAATATTACTTAAGCATCATGGCTCTCGCTATTTGGTCGTACGTACCTATTTTTGTCTCTCTCGCTACTCCATTTTGCCGAGGTGTTCTCGCAATAGTAAATTGTTGCTTTATCCCATGTTCATTGCATAGGTCGCAAAGTCATAATCGTAAATTCACTCCTCTCGTCCCATCCGATGCATTTCATTGCATCCCGTTTAATTTTCTTTCTAATGCTTTCAAGATCTTAAATTTTTCCAAAGCTTCTCGATTTATTCCTTGAAATGCAACCCATGTCATTCTCGAGAAATCATCTATTATCAAGATGAAGTAGATTCTCCACTTGGAGTTTTGTCTTCGCGGGTCCACACGTATCCATGTGCACAAGCCGTAGAGGTCTTTGTTGATAACTCATTTTTGGCCTCGAAGGATGTGCGAGTATGTTTACCTAATTGACATGATTTGCACATGATAATAGAAGGCCTTCATTTTCGGCATGTCTCCCATGCCTTTCTTCTTGCTTAGTCCGATGATGTAATCGAAGCCGAGATGTCCCAACCTTTTATGCCATAACCATGACTTCTTATAGTTTGCTAAGATGACATGCTTCATCTTCCCTCTTTCACAATGTAAACATTACTCTCTCGTTCGAACTCCTTTTGAGCAAGAGTCTTACCCCGTGGTGCTTGGATCCGACTTCACAATCTCGTGCTCTAAAAAGAACCTTCGCTGTACCCTTTGTCACACATCCGACCGACACTTAGTAAGTTTGCTTTCGCCCATCTACAAACAGTACATCTTGGGCCTTTCCCTCTGCCATTGTCTATGGCCGACCGAGCTCTTTCTCGATCTTACCGATTTATCATTGCCAAAAGCAAATACTGCGCATTTCTTTTCATCAAGAGTTATAAACTTGCTTCTCGTCTCCGCTCATGTGTTTTGAGCGGGGCCCACTATCCAAATACCACCGGCTTTTCGTGTCTTGAGCGCTAGAGCCAAGTCACATTTATTCACCTTTCTTATCCACCGAAGGCACCCTTTTGTTTGGTATCTTTTGTGAGGTGATGAACTACATCTTCTTAGAGACATTTTGAAGGTATATGTCTAACTCGATTGCATACACAACATTTGGATCATAATTTTTGTAGAATTATGAGTATGAACACAATTTCTTTGATTCATAAACCTCCTTGAGGTGTTAAACATCAATCTTTGTCCATACTTTCTACACTCAATGATTTTATGGCCAAATTCTTACAATAACACAGAACTATAGAAACTATTTGCATACCGATGTAAGGTTGTCTCTTCCATTTGTTTGTTGAGGCACTTCTTCAATGTTTGCATCTTTGGTTTGTTTGAATTACTCTCCTTGCATGACAATACGCAATGTGTCCTACCTTGTGGCAAGTATGCTGCGTATGGCATTCTTCATAGGAGGAAGAATCTCTCCTTTGATGGTTTCCAAATTTTACATACCGTGGTCTTAGCATTTATTACATTCTTTGCTACTAGTGGTTTCTTCCGATCTCCGTCTTCCTTATTACAGTGTTTCTTTCTTTTGTAGGAATTGTTTGAGTCGGCTTTCCATCATTCTTCTTTGCTTTTACAAAAATAATCTTCCGTCAACCTTTTCTTTGCCTTTACTTGATTCTCTCCTTCATAGCCTATTCCGGCTTTTATCATAGGGGATCTTTGAGCAAACTTAATTTCATTCAACTTTACTAGAGCTTGTTGTTTGAGAAGAGTTTATAACCAATTTCTTTGAGCATTTTCTAAATTCTTCCCGAGACATACTACTTCTTCCAATCCCTTTTTCTTGTTCCCCGAGTTTTTCTTTGATTTTCTTAAGTAACATGTCCTCTATCTCTCTTTGGCTTCTTCAAGCTCTATCTTTAGCTCTACCGAAGACTTCGACTATGTTCTTCGTACAAACTTGACGAGAATGTCCTTTTGTTTTCCGCATTTCAAATTGAGTCTATCAATCTCTTCCCAGTATACCCTCTTAGCTCCCTCAAGGTCGACTTCACCTTCTTCCTTCTTCTTCATCTTCTAGCAGAGACCTTCAAGTTCTTCTATAGCCATCAATAAAAATTCGTAGGCTCCATATTCATCTCCGAGTTCATCCGGACTTTTAGATGCATCGCTATCTCTATGAGCATAAGGATTTTTTTTAACAATCCTTTTCTTTTCCTCGCCAGCCTTTTCGATGTATTTCTCCGACTCTTGAGCCGATTCCTTACTTTCGTGAGGACACTTAGCGCATAGTGTCCAACCTTCCACGCTAAAGCACTTGAAAGGAAGTTTACCTTTGTATTTACCTCCCATTTCTCATCCAATTTCTTGACAAATTTGCTCCTCTTTTTCATCCGAGCAAGAGCATATGTCTTCCTCTTTCTTCTTTCTTCTTTTTCCGTTTTTGTGTTGTCTCTCTCGTACTTGGCTTCTCTTCTCGTGAGCCTCATCTCGTATGCCGTTAAATTTCCCGTAGTTGGTTCATGGTCATGGCCTCAATCCCCACCGTTTTTCTTTCTATTGCGTACACCTTGGGATTAAATCTCGGATGGAAACAGGATCTTAGAATCTTTTGCACAATTATACTCTTCGGCATGGTTTCTCCAAGACCTTCATATTGTTAACAATGCAACTTTTAGGAAGAAATCCGTCAATGTCTTCATCATCATTCATTTTTAAATTCTCAAACCTGGCTCTATAGACTATAGTTTAAGAAGTATTTTTGTCTCCTTCATGGATGTTCTCCCGTAGTATCCTACATCTTTGGCGTGTCTTTGTGCATTACTTTGATAAACTCTCGTTCACACAATCCATTCAAGATAGCATTCATGGTTTTTGCGTTAGCTACAAAATCTTGTTTGGATTCTTTTCTTCGAGTCAGCTTGGCTTTGGGGCATATCCTAATTCCACAAGACCCCAAACTTCTATTCCTAGAGACATTAAGTGTATGTCCTCATCCCGATTTTCCTGTGCTGCACAATTTACACCCGTAAAGAAAGGGGCTTTACTGGCCGAGCATCCTTCTTTACTAGCCATTCGAGAACCTAGAATCTCCTTTCATTGTTAAACCGGTACAAAGGAACTCGCTCCGATACCAATTGTTGACCCTTAATTAAATCTCGAGAGGGGGGGGTGAACTGGCTTAACACATTCATGGACTTTTAAAAATTTTCATTAAAACTTATTTACACCTTCATATCATGTCCAACTTAATATGTGAGTAATCTTAGAATGTGAGCAAGTAACATTAATATAACATAACAATAGACTTAATATGAAAGCAACAGGTGTTGCTGCGTAAGATATAAATCGCATCAACACATAAACATCATGCAGCGTAGACACCGTATAAGTGGAAACCCATAAAGGGAGAAAACCACATCTTATTATTGTTGTGATGCAAAGGCAAGCTCCAACTCCTCTCACTCATCGTTTTTCTCACAGCACCAACCTGCTGTGAGGCTCCAATCTCAATTTTGCAAGCTACAAACCGGTAAGGAAGCACCAACTCCTCCACTTTCTGCACCAACCCACAGTGAGGCTCCAACCCCGCCGCCCATAATGCACAAATGCCTATCATATCACATCTCTGATAGGGAAGCTCCAACTTCTCAATTTATCAAACCGAATGTTTGTTGATTTACCCATATCAACCCGTTCTCCGTAGCTTCTCTTCTACTTTTCTTTCTTAATCTTCTCTCCTCGCCTCCGTCTCTTTTATACCCTCGCTTTCTCTATATTTACTCTCTCTCTCTTATGCATATCCAATTGATATTATTTATAGAGTTCCTCACATGACCGTTTATTTCACAAGGAATATTGAGTAATGTTGATGACTCTTTGGCTTCGTCTTCTCATTCCTTTATCCAACTCAATTTAGAAAATATAACTATAGGTATCAATTTAACATTACAAAGGATATTTGTTCTCTTCCTAGACTTGCCAATGCATCACAAACAATAAAAAATTTAATTACAACATTTACATTTTCGCCACACACTTCAATTTCACTCACCTTCTTTTCTGGATTTTGCCTGACTAGATTTATTTTTTCTGGCCGTTGTTTCTCTCTTTTCGTTCTTGTAGGCTCTCTTCTTCATTGCAATTTGTATAATCGTTGTACATATAATCATTTTTCAATATCACCGCCGGGCAATTTCAATACTTTTAATTTCGTTAGCAAGTAACCTTTACATGCCGAATCTTTTGTCAATACACTTATATGATCTTGTGTCAACCTTCGACCTTATAATAAATTTCAACCTCTCGTGTGAAATACATCTGAAGTTCTTTTCGCCCAAACCAACCCACAATTCGAATAGTTCAATATCTCGGTTCGTTCTTTTAATTCAAAAAGGGAGCCTTTCTTGATCCTTTCTTTTCGCAGTTCAATTATCGAATTCATAGAATTAGATTAAGGAATGTGTTGACGGCTTAGTACCAATCAATATGGCTGGGGACAGCCCCTTATGTGACTCAATACCTTTGATATTTAAATAAACCCGATAGTTATTATTTCATTTCAGAGCTTCCTTCACACCTCATAACGAAATGTTCGAACCTTATAACTATGACCCCAAAGATTAATAAATCCGCAAATCTTAACAATAATCAACACATTCGTATGCATGGGCCCTCTACCATACAATCGATGGAATCAATCAAATACACATGCCCATACCTTAAGTTAACCTTCGCGTATCTTCCCATTATGATCACCGCCGCATCGTCTCTCCGATCGACGCGCTCGTGTCAATATCGCACCGAGTCTCCGTGGTCGATGGTTACTTATCGGCGCGTTACGGAAGCGGTTTTTCAACCTCGCCCGAAGGCTACTTGTCAAGCTTTCTTGCGGAATCGCTCGCGAATGGGGGGAAACCGCTTGCTCCACAAAAGTGGGAAAGGGGATGTAAACCTCTGAATCACCGTCACCGTTCACTCCAAACCACGCCATTTTTCCTCTCGCCGCCGTTTCGCTTCTCCACCCGTGTTCCACCGCCCGGGCCACAAGGTTCCGTCTGCTCTATTGGAAGAGGTTCTCCTCTTCGCTAGCCACGCGTGTTTCTTCACATTAAAGCAGCCCTCGTTCCTGCCGTTCCTTTTTCATCCATCTACTCCAACGCATGCTCCGCCATACATAACCCCGGCGGCTATGTTTTACAGCGTTGCTCACAAGCATTGGATAATTAACCACGCTTCCATGCGTAACTTCAATCGATCCGTACTATTACGATCAATCACCAGGTTCTTAATTGCTATAGAATTTGATACTCCTATCAAGAACACAATTTAGATTATTCATATCGTATAACTCAACAATCCTCCACAGCAATTCATTCCGTAGCATTTCCTATACAATTATTAATGCTATCACTCGATTTTGCCAGCTTTTGCGGCTCATTTATGTTATGACCGTAATTCTTTAGTATATATATAACCTCACACACTATACTCCACAGAATCCATGTACGTAGTTACATAATTTCCTCTCCACATAGAGCCACCAGAGTCTCACCATACTCATGCAATGTCGAACACTTAAAGATACCCACTGCACCTTGGAATAGTTTTTTGCTTCTTTGCTATCCTCTCAGCCTCGACTAATGCTTCTCCTTACTTCTCTTTTTGCTATCTCCTTTGCCTTTTCTTTTGCTATCTCTCTTGTCTCTCGTTTCTCCGATGTTCCCCGTCGCTTTCCGCCCTTGGAATGATGTTTTGTGTGCTCCTCCTTTGTCATCTCCTTTGCCATCAATGACAACAATTCCAACACATTCATTAAATGGAATAAAAAAGAATCAAGAGCAAGCAAATTTACACAGGAACCCTTATAACTCCAAGTTGGAAGATGGCCGGAAAATGGAGAGCCCATCTCACAAAAACGGACATCACCATCGAATCCATGTCGCCGGGAGGTGTAAAATCGACAAAAAGTTTGTCAAAAACCCATCCCAAGTAAGTTCGCACTTCGTGAAATATTTCGATGCCCCCTCAAGATTCCCTCTAGGGCATGGTTCTACCCTTCCTTAGCTCGTGGCTCCACCCCACCGCACTATTTCGCTCCGCGCTCTTTTTGCCCTACTCGCACTAGTAAAGAGGCGAGCTTAAATACAACCTCAAATACATATTTAACCACAAATGGACCGTTGGTGCAATGGAAGTTTGGTGAGTTGTTAAGGGAAGATCGAGGGATCAAATCTCGCCTCCCCCAAAATTCGCGTATTTGTTTGATTATAATAATAGGTGGGATGGAGTTCCGCACCACGCGGCCCCAACCCAACCTTCCACCATATACATTTGTCGTGTTGTTTAAAATTAGTTAGCACGTTATTCATTTTGGTTAAGCCGCCCGTATTCGGCCACCTTGCCATGGTCGAGTAGGTTCAATTCCTCACTGCCTATATTTAACGGCCATGATCATTGGTCCGTGGGCGAGGTACCGGGTCGTAGCGACGGCCCTGTACCCCCAAGGTTAATACCATATATACATAATATGATTACGAAGGGGTCAACAGAAGCTGCTTTCACCTATCGACCCTATATATATATATATATATATATATATGTACATATTCTTCTTCTTCTTCTTCTTCTTCTTCTTTTTAAACCATGTCTAATTTATAAAATTTTCTTGAACGAGAGGTTATTGGGCATTTTAAGTACTCAACCAATTCGCCCGCTTCTGGGCTAGGTTCCCGCCGCCTGGATTTCCGGCGAAAATTGTAGGACATTTAAACCCAGCTTCCACCGCCCAACTTTCGACCGCAACTTTGACTTAGTCTAACTTCTCCATACGGGCTTGGATTGGAGTGTCGTTTGCACAATTGGCACTGTGTGGCAACGAACAGCCCCCGATCCCCGGACCTCGGTTTAAGAGAAATCTAACCACTTTGATTTTTTACCGCTTCTAAGCCCTCTTGGTCTCCCGAGGGTGTCCGGAGCCACCGCATCAAGGTTCTAAGTGACAACTTGAATAATTGGTGAATTGCTTCATGATGACTTGTTGAGCATGATGTTGATGCATGATGCTTTCACAAGTAGTGGCTAAATACATCAACATAGCTAGCTCTATTTAAGCTTTTCCTAAGAGAAAAATACTTAAATAAGAGAACATTTGTATAATTATTATGAACACCTCCCTAGCTAAGAGGGGAGTGTCAATTCTTTAGAAAGCAGGAAGCTGATATCATAATTCGTATATTTAATTAACCCAAATATATGTAAGATATGTTCTTCATGTTGACTTCAAAAAGAGAGAATTTTCAATTTTCAAATATTGAATTTTTACCTCCAAACGTAAGGTCGGATCCTCCACAAGTTCAAGTCGTCTCATCCCAAAAGACACACCTATTCGACCTCATCCATTCATTATAAATAAGCCATTCATCCTCTCCTTTCAAGCAAGATTTTCGCATCACATAAGACATCTTTAGAGGAGAATTTTGGGTCAATCTCGACGCAGTAAGAGAACGAATTTAAGGAAATTTTAGGCATGAAAGGAGTAAATTTCGAGGCAAGAGGGTGAATTTTATCTATATTTGATCACTAGTCATTTTTTATTTGATTCGACCGGAAATTTTCAAATTGTATCTCTTGTTGAACACAAATTCCCTCTAAGAAAAGTTGGGTTTTTCCGTGGTTTAGTTTTCCTAAGGTAAATTTTGGGTTTCTTGAAGCTTGGTTGTCTCTTCATGTTTTCGTCATTAATGTTTTTTATACTTGATGATTTTTCTTGTATACAATTACTTAAAGATGAACGTGTATAAGATGAATTGGTTATGAATCACTGGAAGTAATTATCAATTAAGGAAATCAATAAAAATCAACAATTTGCTCATTGGATTATAACTTTTTGTGATTTTTGGACTCAAAAAGTTATTTATAGCTTCATTGTTATGTGTTTTCTCAAAAGTATGTTTTTATATATTCCAAATCTTATATGTATTCCAATGGAATTGTTGTATTTACACCCTTATATGTAATAAAAACTAAAGAAATTTGCATATTTAGAGTTAAATAGTTTGCAATTGAAAAAATAAAAAAAATAAATAAAAAAATAAAAACTTAAAAAGGTTAATGCAACCATTATCACCAATAATGTTGAACATTTAACTAACCTTGAAATGATAAGTGTGAAAAGCAGACCCTAGAGATGAACCCTATTAGTTTACACTAATTCACTGAAAACATATTTGAAATGTAGGAAAGCATCTTTGAATTTTCAGTAAAGTTTTTTCGAAAAATATATATAGGTGGAAATAATTTCAAAACTTCCACACTCGGAATGAAAATAAGGAAGATGATACATTAACAATGCAATTTTGGAAATTCCATTCTCAATATGCTCTAATTCTGCCATGAAACAAGTGGTAACCCTTTAAGACTCTTCACTCGATTTTCATAGTAATCCTACTAGGCTTGTGAGGCACAATTTAAAAGATATTATTTTTTGGTTCTACATCGACCAAGTGGGTAACATAGACCGATCAAGTGGGTAACATCTTTGAGGAGACAAAAAAATCATATCTTTAAACTGTGCTCTGACAAAACCTAGTAAGGTTACCACCCAAATCCAGAGAAGAGAAGCCTAGAAAGGTTACCACCCAAAATCCAGAGAAGAGAGTCGAGAAGGATATATATCAGACAGATTTTTCTGGATATATATATGACAGATTTTCTAATAAATTTTATTGAAAAAAATATTATTTTAAATTATTAAATTTGCACGTTACAAATATTGATTTTTTAAACACTAAATCTATTTCTACATTCAAATATAAAATTGGAATAATTAAACATTTGACCCTCACTCGGAACTAATGTCACCGATTTCACAAAAAAGCCGAACAGTCATCAATCCGTTAGTATCGTTTCGTGAAACAGACCGATCACTAGCTGACCCTGAAGGGTCAAACCCACTTGAGCCATTGCTCTGGGGGGCTGGTATGTTATCACAGTGACCAAGTTTACAGTGGCTGAGAAATTTAGGTGTATGGTGTCAATAGGATGGCTCTATTGGAATTCTTGCTCATCCAACTCGGAGGAATCAAGCTAAGGAGAGAAAGCGAATCTCTTTTATGGCCGAATTCTGCACAGTGGGGGCAGTAGGGCTTATGCTCAACGCCAGGTTTTTGTTTTCGCGAAGAGATCGTGAAACGATAGATGTTCCCGTCAATTCACGGACAACGTAGATCGTATTGGGTGTTTGTCCGCCCAGCTTGATTTTTTCAAAAACCAACAAACTATCGTCTTTATTCCATTCATGACACTCTCAACCCTGAAGATAATCTGATCCTGCGTCCATTCATGACACCTCAACCCCGCAAGAGAATCCATCCTGCGTCTATGGTTTGGCATGAATAATAAACCCTCCTTTATGGTTGAGAAAATGGCAGAAATCCTTGTGGCGGATTTATTCAGAAAGAAATTGATTGCAGCTGGGGTTTAATGTGAAAATCTAATAATGGCCACTGGTTAAACATCTGGTGTTGGAAGTAGATTTCTGAATCTTGGCTCATTTCATAAATACTATGGTGATTCACCCTCTGGTAAAGGGTTTTTTTTTAATTTTTAAATCCATTGAGCACTAATTGAGGAAGGCTCCTGGTTTTTTAGCCGTGCAGGTTGTTTATAAGTCCTTAACAGTGGGGTTTATCCTCAGAATCCCTTTCAAACAATGCTCATCCCGGTGAGGCTACCCATTGTTCCTCGGGAGCACAGGGATGCAAAATCTCTGAAGCCACTTTCCGCAACCTCTTACAGTAGGTTTTCCCTAACCCCTGAAATGGAAAACTTTTTCAACTCCTTGGTATGATTTGTGTCGAAGTAAATATGCAGATTGGTCTTCCTGCAAATCTCATTCTAGATCGCAAAGTCGATGGCTCCGTAGTTAGATTTCGAGCATGTAGCTTTTCGCTGTCAGCGACGATTCGAGCATGGTTGTCCATGATAAAGCGGCTCGCCGAAAAAAGGCGCTGTAAACCCCAAAAATGGTTCTGGTAAAAGGATAAAAAACTGGGCCAACTTTGGGTGAAAACCCACGTCGAGAATCATCATCTCCCTGAGGACTGCATTTTTTAAACATGAAGTCAAGAATGTTCAATGAATCACCCGAGCAACCACCGGATTCAAATGTTCCTGACCCCCATTGATTAGAAGATATCAACACCAGCTGAAGTGAGTCATTATGTGATTTCTTCTCCATTCCATCTGGAGGCAAGATGCAAGTTGGTGGCGTCGCAAACGGCGGAAGCAATCATAGGCCGTAAGATCCATAATGGAGGGTAGTTGTAAGAGCAAAATGAAAACCCACCATTCAAGACTGTTTCTTCAATCAACAGAGAAAGGTTGATTTCTTGTTTTTTATTGTTTTCTGTTGGGTATTCTTCAACATCATTTCAAAATGGATGCAATAATGATATATTTGCTTTTAGCCTTCTTCGGTGTTTCTGTTTTAAAGGAGGTTATAGGTTGGAATCCACAGAGGTAGAGGTAGAGATAGAGTATGTATGTCTTTATAGGTTTTGGCAATAAAATCAGAAATGGCTGCTTGTCCCACAGACAAACAAAGGTTCTCGCACCAACTTGATATCTCACTTGACCTGAACTCAAATTGGATTTATATACATAGACACACGAACATATTAGTATACCAACACTCGTCTACCAATTAGCTTGATAATCAGTTTTGATCTGGTTCCAGTCAAATCTTGATTTGGCAAACCGGATCCAATTTGGTTATAAAGCACAAACGTGATAACATTGGCTCACCAGTAACAAATTTGTTTTTTCAGAACCAACCTATGTATACAAAAATGCTCTCTAGCAAGCAATTGTGCTTTTCTTTTCTTTTCTTTTCTTTACAAGATATGATAGATAGGAAACCACAAAAACTACCTTGTAACTAAAGTCCGCCACACGAAGTCCCGGAGATTCTATCTACACATAATAACATATGGCTCTCCCAAGAACAAAACCAATAACATTAACTTTCTCAAACCTTAAAAAGGCCTTCCTACATATCGTAAATAATCTGTTAAATTTCGTTTCTCCTTGCATTGCAGTTCAGAAAAATTCAATCCTCAAACGGCAATTGTAAAATCAGTGAGTTTTAATATGACCACATAATAGCTCCGCATAGTCACACAACGCAGATTCAGTTATGACAGAGCAAGATCAAGAGTAAGGCTTGCAGAATACCTGGTATAACTTAGAAATTTTCAGTCCATGACAATTCCTCTTCATAGGCATCTGAAAAACATAAGGCAGTAACTAAACAGGCAAATCTGACCTGAAAACTCCACCTGAAGAATATCAGAACAAATGACACGATTATTGGGCACCTTTTTCCTTTTTCGCTGATATTCTATGCCAGCCAACTTGAGCGAACTTGATCCGTATGATCAAAGTCGCTGAATAATCGCCAATCATATCACAGAATTAGGTGCTCTTTTTTTCTTTTTCGCCTAAATTCTAAGGTTGTGCTGTTAATCGAACTTGATCTGCGTGGTAAACTCATGAATAATCGCAAATCTGGTCAAACTCTGGAATAGTGATTTTCACCAAATTTGGTCAAGTACTAAGCTTCAAGTAACCCATCGTTATGGAGCAACTTAACTCAGAAAGTAGTCGTTATATCACGAAGTGTTGTAAAAAAATAGCCGAGAACAATCAGCTTACAAGCCCTAATTTCAAGCTTTTTAATGGTGAAATGGGGACATTAAAGAGCCACAAGATGACTGATTCCCACACAGTTAGGGTTCTGAGTTTGCTAGATTATACAGTGTTTTGATGCTCTACAAGGTATATCATAAGCAAATTTAAATTTTAGTGCTTCCACTTTTTTTTGTATACATCCTCCTTTCATATTTGTCAATGCCCATTGCGGAACTGATTGGTGGGAGTTACTTGGTTAAGTGAATCCTCCCTTTTATACTTATGGATCCCTAATTATTTGTAATATGACCGCTAAGATATTTAGGTTTCTTTTGTAGACCTGCCACCAGAAGCTGGTAAATTTAAGGGCATCTGTCATCTCGACTCTGCGAACATCCACATCCAGTGCCCTTGACATGGCACTGCAACCTGATAATAAACAGTTGGTCAACTATCTTGACTTTATCATCATCCTGCATTCTAGCCCAGTTACTTCTGAAGTTGCACGTTTGGTCACTTCTTGGCAACACCTTTTCCCAGATGACTTTTTCCCCATAGATTTTTCCTATTACATCTAATTCCGACAACCAATTGCAGTATACCAAGGGTTCCTTGTGCCAGGTCCGATAAAAAGTAGAGTGTTTTTTCTGAAGAAATAACTTTCGAACCACAGAATCATGCCATGGAAGAGTGAAATCCAAAATTTGTGGTTTTCTCACACAGTTGGAAAGGTTGCCATGAAGCAAATTCTAACATATCATTAATGCTATGAATACTTGACTGTGTGCAATTTGCAAAACAGTACAAGTAATGTAGAGCCATCCTAAGCATTTTGTTCAAGATTATATAATCAAGAGTCCTTTAAACCATGGGCTAGACGGACAAATCGCACTGTCTTCAAAAGCTCAAAAAGATTACCATGGCAAGAAGCATATCGATGCAGATTTTACTTTCCCATTAACGTATTATACCCAGAGAAAACCACCTTGATTTCCTTACCATTTCGTAATGAATCAGACCTCCCATATTAGAGAGTTCAAGAATTGCAAAACATCACACGCAGTGTAGAGTCATCTCACTATTTTGTGCAAGATTATATAATCAACAGTCCTTTGAACTAAATGACCAGGGAGGACAAATTGCACTCTCTCAAACTCTCAAAAGACGCACAAGAAACACATCACATGCATATTTTACTTTTTACCATTATCGTATTGTGCCCAGGGTAAACCACCTGAATTCTCACACCCCATTTCATAATCAACTGCTCTTCTCCCATATTAGACAGTTTTAGCTTTTGGAGGACTGGGAGAAGAATCAGACTTGATGTGAAATGTTAAGGACTCCATCATAGAACATTCTAAGAAAAAATCCAACTGTTTAAGGTGGTAGAGGACCTAATAACAACGCGGAAAAACCAAGGAACAAGTCTGAAAACGACCAAACAACTTCATCATTCAAATCTCTCACAAACTCCACTTCAGCAAAGCATGAGCTACTGCATTTTAACAACCATGTACCATGAAACCCTCAATAAAATTTCCACCAGCAACATCTGAGCATGATTAAGATAGCATTGTTTGTTCTTCCGTGCAGACTCCAGAGTAGTTTCTTCTATTTAACATTGTAAAGCAAATACCATTATGCCCTGCCCCCAGAACTGGAGCTCAGTTTCATGACTATAAAAAATTATATCCTTCCGCCACCTGATGTCATTCTGCTCCTATAACTGTTTATCTTTTATGCAGACTCCAGACTGGTGTCCTGTATTTATTATGTAAAGCCAATTCATTGAATATTCTGCTCCAAGAACTGAGCCCAGCAAGGCGGCTACAAAATCACTGCATACAACCTCTTGCACCCTCCCCCAACAACATTCTGTTCCTTGAACATGAAATAAATTATTTGTACTTTCCTTACTGGACATGAGATAAACTTTATCCTCCCTCCATTCCACCTTTCTGAAAGAATTGGCATTTTGTTCTAGTGCATCACCATAAAATGTTTACAAAGGCCTCTAAAACTCCGTGAACTTCAGATCGAACAAATAATAATCATGCAGGAATGAGAAGGTCAAAGGGATACAATCAAATAAACTTCTGCACGAAATCATAATCCCTTGGAAAGGCTTACTGACAAGGGATGTAGAAACCATAAGCACTTAGAAATATTGTTTTGCTAGTGTTCAATAAGTTCCAAATTGCAGAACAATTTGATGGATAACTTGGGGAAAAGGTCCACTCAAAGCTGAACACATTAATATCTTACAGTTAACATATTATCTTTAATTTCTCATATAACTCCTATTGCAACTTCATTCCAATAAATTCTGACTATCTTAATCTCTAGCGCACGTGGTAGATTTACAATCCGATGCTGTATTTCAGATTTAAGTATATAAATATTGAGAAATATAAAAGGATATTTCTATTCACGGACGTTCCACACTTTTTGCAAAGTGCAACTGTCTTGTGCAATATTGATAAGTTTATAATCCAGTATTGTCATCCAAGTTACAGTAGAGGATCTTTGCACGCACATGAGAGAGCACTAGGTGATAAAGAGAATCATACACTACAACCCTAATGAGAAAGCCAGACATTATCCATCTATATATTCATCTATTTATCTATCCATAGAAGAAGAAAGCTAAACACATTCTACATTTTCAATCTTCTTTGGTTTGCTACCAAAATCAACCCAAGCAATCTTTGCTGAACAGCTACTTTGGATTGGGAAAATTGTTATTCTTAATATAGAAATAGACTCCAGCCTCTTAAAATACCACTACTGTGTCCAGATTGTGCAACTGTAACATCTGACATTCCAATTCCATCGATCCAAAATTATTCCTGCCAGATTTCAAACCAAACATGCCAATTTACCATCCTGTTATGTTGGGTGGCCAAAAGAGAACCAATTCACCATCCATTCAGACTATATATCATTTGACCAGAATCTGAGAAAATAAATTGTGAACAATACAGCATCAAAAAATCAAATTCTACAATATAGCATTAATACTCAGAAACAAAAAGTCAAGTCACAGGAACACTTCCAGAAGTAAAATCACAAACAGGGTATGAAATTAAAACACTCTACACCAGACCACAAAAGCTAAAAACTATCACAAAATTAGAAACGTTGCCAATTCACAGTTAGACATCAGATAAAATCATTCATTAAAAATATGCATGCAAAACATGGATATCATATTCCATACATTCCTATTTTAGGCATGAAAACTTAAAGGTTTGTATTGCACTTAAGAGAAGTGATGTGCATTTACAGCTCAGTATGAGGGAGACCTGTAATGTCCATGCATAACACTAATCGACCCAGGTGGATACAGGCTACCCGCCTATTTCACTTGACCCCACCATTGTTTCTTTCAGTTTTTCAGTTTCCTTATTTGTAGCACAATTCACTGTTTTTGACAGTTTTTTCGGGTCTTGAACTACCGGAACGTTTTGAGGCCCTAAACGACATTTTTAGGCATGAAACCTATATGAGTCTGTTCCAGACTTGATATTTGCTGTCAACAGTTATATTCCCCCAGATAGATCTTTCTAACGACATATCATGTGCATCAAATGAAAATAGTATGCCAAAGTTATGACCTCGGGAAAGGGCCCATAGTCTGGCATTTCATCTCCTAAGGTTAGGTTTCTGAATGTTTAGGGTTTTCCATTGTTTATCAATAATATATAGGCTCTTTGAGCCTCATTGTAACACAGTTCAGACACCTGGTAGCAGCCACAGCCACATCTATTCTCAGAGATAAGCTACCAGCTTTATTTCCACAACATTTTGTATGCATAACCAAATCACCTACACACACTTGGGTATAAGTCGATCCAATATAATATTTAAAATAAATAAAAAATAACAGCAATATAAATTAATTAATTAATTAATTAAAAAAAAAAAAAGTAGCATCAAAAAATAACATAAAAAAGAAAAAATTAAGAAAAAAATATGGAACATTAATGATACATACACTAGTGTAAAATTTAAATGCATCTTCCCAAGGATCTTTCTAATACCGAATGATTTGTATCTCAGTTTTTTTAATCATTTCAGTGCTTAATACATCTTAACTCAAGGATCTTTCTAATACTGAATGATTTGTATCTCAGTTTCATTTTTATCCATTTCCAGTGCTTAATAGAACTGTAAAAATCATCAAAGGCTTAAAAAAAGGAATGATAATGAGGCTTAGAAAAGTTCCGTGGCATCATTCTTTAGAGGAGAACAACAATATAGCATCTATCACCTGTCTAAAGAGCAAGGCATATATGCATTTCTATAAAATGTAGCAGATGTAGCAGAGTAAAAATTGGATGTAATTTACTGGCGTGGCTATTGAAAAACAAACTAAGGGAACAACAAAGCAACACTCTTGGCATTGTCTCGAGTTACATACTTCGCATATATATTATTCTATAATACTTATTGACTTTCAGTAAGTACAAGAATTCCTTGAATCAAGTAGTACATGTTTCCATTGTTATACACCTTAAAAATATAAGGCACAAACAAATGTTATGGAACCTGACTTCTATAACTCAGAACAATACAAACTAGCCCAAGCATACTGTTATTAAAGGGGAAAATCAACCTGTTAGAAAAATTGACTTCCAGAGAACTTGCAATCTATTAAGTAAATTAGAGAGTAATATAGGCAAGTGAATTCAGATTTATCTAAAGGCAAATCTATTAAGTGAAAAATATACAAGCTTACAAAAAACTAACTGTAGATTCAGAAACTGTCTTAAATTAAACACACCAAACAAATTTATCCAGCTAATCAAATATATACAATCCTGGGCTGCCCTGAACACTGGATAGTTCATGCATTACTTACACACCCATGCTAACGTACATCCAAATTAACAAAGAAGCCGTGGCACACCCACGCACAAAAATATTAACATTGTACATATGCAATTGCAGAAAGAGAGAGAGAACTGATATTTTTTTTCAAACTGAAATTGAGCTACAAAACTGAGTCTCATGAGAGATGATCACCTGTACAACCAACTAGCATTCAATTTAACACACTGCATGCTCAGAGTTTTTACTACCTGAGAGAGATGACATTTGGCTATACTAAAACTCTGATAATATATTATATATGAAATTTGGCTATTGATGTGAGGCATTTTGCCATTCAATACTGGTACTCTGACAAATACAAATGAGGTAATAATTAGACTGTCTTAGTTATATCAACACATACTCATAATGAAGTGGCATG